>JAJPUD010021737.1:0-22599 GCA_023553655.1 Myrmecobius fasciatus | reverse complement strand
GTTGTTTTTCCTAGGAGATATTTCATATTTTCTTCTAATTTTTCTTTTTTTTGTTTTTGTTTGACTGATTCTTGAAGTCTTATTGAGTCATTCACTTGCATTTGTTCAATTCTTATTTTTAAAGTGTTGTTTTCTTCAGTTACCTTTTTAAGCTCCTTTTGTAACTGGCCAATTTGTTCATTGCACTCTTTTTCCACTTCACTAATTTTATTTTTCAGTGCCTTATTGTCTATTTCCAATTCACCAATTTTGTTTTTTAGTAAATTGATATCTTTATATCTTTATCATATCTCTTTTGGAGGGCTTCTTGCACTGATTTCAGTTTATGTTCCCATTTATCATCCAGCTCTTTTTTGAGATTCATTATGCAATCTTCCAGATAGGCTTTTTGGAAAGGTGACCAGGTTATATCTCCCTTGATAGCTTCCTCTGGATTTACTTTGTCTACAGGTACCTCAGGATCTGGAGTCTGCCTTTCTTTCTCTCCATAAAAGCTGTCTATGGTAAGAGCTCTCTACTTCTTCTTACTCTTTATTTATTTATTTGTTTGTTTGTTTGTTTGTTTGTTTGTTTGTTGTTGTTGTTGTTGCTGTTGTTGTTGTTTTAAGCTTGCAGTCTGTGCAAAGCAGAGAAGAGGCAGCTAGCTGTGGTAGTTTGCCCTGGGGCAATTCTGGTAATTAACTTCAGGTGCTGGGGCCAGTTGGGCTAGGGCCTTGTGTTAGCAATGGGTTACAATCTGCCATTTACAAAAGGCAGATCTGCCAGAGCACCTGCCCGCAATCAGGTCAGAGGGTCTGGAGTGCCTCAGAAACCAGCTGTTTTGAGTTTCTGCCACAATGAGCCCCACTCAGTTTCCTGCCTCTCCTGGACCGGGCAAACTGCTCGCTCCCACTACTCGCCCCCTCAACCAGACTGAAACAGACCTTTATGAAGTTCTTCAAAGGTAACTTCAGCAAGCAGAATTTCTTAGTCCAAATATTTCTGAGTTTGTTGACTTAAAGATCAGTTCAGAGGCTTATTTTACTATTGACTTGAGAGAAGGTCAGAGGAGGACACAGAGTCGCTCACTCCGCCATCTTGGCTTGGATTTAGTTATCTTTAAGTTCTGTTTGATTTATGAATTTATTAGTCTTTGATTTTTCATTTCTCCTATCTATGATCTCAGAAATGTGGAGGTTCATTTAATTGTTCATGAATATGGACCATATGCTCATAAACTTTCTACCCAGGGTTCACTTAACTGCCTGGGATCTTTGTTTCATATAAATAATAGCATAACACATTGTACATCCATTTGTTTTTGTATGTTTTTGTTTTATGACCCACAATTTTCCCCTGTTTATGATTATTGCTGCATGACTGAGCTCCTTCTATCTAACTTACAGAAAGGCAGGTGTGTGAGTAGCATAGATTGAGATCTTATGTCGATGGTGAGAAGAGAGACATTGGAGGGAATATAGATGTCAATAAGACTTGCTTTTAAAATCAGGGAGACCTAGGTTCCATGCCTCCCACTGAGATGTACTGGCTATGTAATCCTGGGAAAAATACTTAAACTCTCAATGCCCTATATAACTCTGCAAAAATAGACTAGTGATCCTTTATAAAGTGGATTTTCTTACCTAGAAGTTCCATTAAAGAATGATATCATGGTTTCAAGATTTATCCTTATCTCAAGAGAAGAATTTGATAGCATAAATATATTTAGAATATACAAAATAATAAGTATATTACAAAATTATTCATATTGGATAGATTAGCATTTGACTAGCTAAAGATAGTTCATTCATTCCTTTATTTTTTTCACTTATTGAATAAAGACACATGGAACATATGCTATGTACAAATGTGAAATTTAGGTGACACGGTGGTTAGAGCTTTTGGTCTGGAGTCAGGAAAACCAGAATTCAAACAAGACCCCACATACCACCTGAGTGGTCCTGGGTAAGTCACTTTAACCCTAACCCTAAGTGTTTGCCTGCAATTCTCATCTGTTAAAGAAATTAGAGAATGAAATTGATAACCACTCCAGTATCTTTGCCAAGAAAACCCAAATGGGTCATGGAGAATTAGGCATTTTTGAAATGACTGCTCACTTACAGACAAATCTACAAATTAGGGTTATGACTTTGGGAAAATGCTTTGTTCACAAATACTATCTGTAGCGAGTGTGAGGACTATGACTATTGGCCAATGTCCCCTTATTCACCCTAACTAGTATTGTGTCCATGTGGGTCATAAATGTATGATCATCTCATTATGTTGTAGTGCAATAAGTGTGCAGAAATTACTTGGAGACACTTTCCTGAGACTTTTGGTGTTTACAGAAGAATTTTTTTTATTCAGCTTATCAGATCATTATTTTCTTTTCCTCTGGGGAGAAAATACTTCTTGTCCTTTTGATTAAAAAGAGGAAGAAGCAAAGAGGAAAGAAACACACCCATACACCTACAATAATAAACACTATACAAACAATTAGTTGCTCATTTGAAAAATGGTGCTGCTGTCATGGTAACTCAGGGTTTAAAAGAGGGCCTCAGTAAACAGCTGGATTAGATACCATTGTGATGTTAATGGAATTTTAAAGTAATTAGATTATGTAGATGTTTTGTCTTTTCTCTTTTTTAGATTTGTGAAACATTGCCAAACAAATTATTGTGAAAATATTAACTTGTTTATTTCAATCAGGTATTGTCAACTACATCTATTATCACTTTCTTGTCATCTTCAATCATATGTGTGCCCCAAGATTTTCTTCATGTTCATCAACTCACTGCTTAATCATTTTTTCTGAATTTCATTCTGTTTTCTTGTGACATTCGATTATTTATTTTATTGGTCAGGTAACTGGAGTCACCACGACTAGAAGAGAAATAGCTGGGAGGGTTTGGTTTGGTTTCATCATTCACTCTATGTCCTTCTCCCAGGTGTTTTTCTTCTTGTGCCCATTTCCAGGAGGTTTAGAGCATGGGGACCTTCTTCAGATCTCTGGAAGTTGGGCTCCTCTCTGGAGGCAGAGGCAGCCATTAGCACACTTTCCAGGCTGGGTTGCTGAGAGATGTTTGGGCTAGGGAAACATGTCAGGCTGTGAATCTGTCACTTGTAGAACGAAGCCAGCACGACTCGCTTCTGTCCCCTGGGAGGTGAAATTGTGTAAATGAGTGTCAGAAAATAGATCGCTCAGTGTGTGTTTCATTGGGATACTGAGGTTGCCTGGAGAATGTTTTTGTTTGTTAATGGGGCAGAACTATGTACCCTGCTAGGAGAAACAGAAACGAATCTGAATCTGGGGCAAAAGTTAGAATAGGGAAACCCCAGTCTTCAGGAATATACCAGCCCCGTGCTCATGAAGTCCTGTGTTGACATAGGCTAGGTCAAGTATTGGATCAAGACCTGGGAGGATGTGGAAAGTCACTGGTTTGGCAGCTAGAGCTGCTCAAAGCTAGAAAACACAAATACTGGCTTGGCCTTTTGCTGGGCTAATATTATGGACTACAGTCTAAGTGACATTGGATGACCAGAAACTCTCCTCTGAGACTTCCTTTCTTGATCTGCCCAATGAAAAAGGTTTTCTTAAGAGACTAAGGGAATCTTGAAGCTCTCTCTTCTGGTATAATGTGTGTAACTCAATCTTTATAATTAGAGAAACTGGGTTCCAATCTACCTCTGATAAATTTTACCTCTGGATCTTGGATCACACTTGAAATCTGTGTGCCTCAGTTTCCTCATCTGGAAAATGATGAAAGTGGATGATTTAGGCTAAAAAGTCCCATCCACCTATACATATGTGACCAGTCTCCACAAAAACAAATAACAAAACATGAAATATTAAGATAAATATAAAGAAGTGTTCTCCCAAAGGCAGTATCAAGGACAAGGGTGCTTGTCTGAATATAAGAACACTGATGTATTATTGCAGGATTTGCCACTGATTAGTTTTTTCCCCCTAAATGATGGACATCAGATAATATTTTTCTATATCCATTTGTCTGGATAGCCCATAAAAATTATTCATTAGTGAAACAATATCTACCTTAAATTGCTAATAGATGATAAATTGGGTGGGCAAAAAAAATTTTGAGTAGTCTCAGGTGCTATGGATAGTTACTTGTTTTTGTTTGTTTGTTTGTTTGTTTTTGCTTTTTTTTTTTGCTGAGACAATTGGGGTTGAGTGACTTGCCCAGAGTCACACAGTTGCCCCTTGGATAGTTACTTTAAGGAAAATATGTTTGTCCCACAAATGAATGATTATTATTATTACTTATTTGCTTTTTTGAGCATTTTTTGATTGTTTCTTATTTAGAATTATTATAGTCACTGTTGATTTAAGTTGCAGATCACCCAAAGGACAATGACAAAGTATATATTGCATGTAAACAGGATGTAACACATTATAAAGGAAGAAAATTGAAGGAAAAGTGGTACAGAGGAGAGGGGTAAAGCATGCAACAAGGGGCCAACATTTTTTTCCAATATTAAAATGTAATTGAGAAATGTTTAACAAAATAAAAAATACAATTCAACATCAATAATATTGTTATGATTTTCTAAATCTGTATGCACCCTGCAGGAATCTGCCAATACTAATTAAAGCACATATCAGACAGATGTTATCACAGAGAGAATAAAAGACTAGTCAAGTGTCTAGGAATAACTCATGGCAGTCTATGTGTTCTGATGGCCTCTTTATCATGTCACCCAAAGGGGCTCAAAGGAAAGAGTCATATAGGATAAGAAGGCATGGCTATCTGTGTTAATGAATAAATATTTATCCATCAAATCATAGATTTATTAAAGTATATGCTTTACATGAAAATTATAAAGTTCAAGTAGGGTATTATGTTTAAAGCACTTGCATGAATCATATTGCCACTGATATAGATAAAATTACAACAAAAACTACTAGATTTATAAGTTAAAGGATGTGAGTTTGAAACCCAATGCTATTTACTATGCCTATGTGGACTTAGGGAATTCACTTATTTATTTTAGGACTTAAAGTCATCATCCTAAAATATTTGTTTTGGATTTGATTGCCTCTAAAATATGTCTTAAGATGGGAACTGCTTTACCCCTCTTTATTTTTGCTTTTTTATATTCATTTCATGGTAGTTTTATGTTTGTGCAGGAATGTAGAAAGCCTGGAACATTTTGGCCTATCCCTCCATCTTCCCAAAATGCATGTCACCAAAATTATAGCATCATAAGTAGGTATATGGGTTTGAGAGAAATATAAAAAGTCTTATATGAACAAAGGGAGGGTGGATCTAGAAAAAACAGATGAATATTACAGACAATGTAAGTAATAATCAAAATGAATCCTCATGCAAGCCTGGCTGCATTATCACATAATAATGAATCAGTGCTTCAGAAAGATGATGAATAAATCTCTTTCTCTGTATCTCTGCTCTCTATCTCTATCTCTTTTTTCTATCTCTCTCAGAGTCTCTTTCTCTCTTTGTCACTCTCTCTGAGTGTCTGTCTGTCGCTCTTCTTGAGAAAGAGGCAGGAAGAATACTGCTGTGGAATGCTGCATTAGTTATCAAATTTAGTTAGTTTGATAAACCCTCAATTAGTTTCTCTTTGGAAATCTTGGTAAATAAATAAGAACAAATTCACATAATCCACTAAATCTAGTAAACCTGGATCATTTTTTCATATTCTTATCAGGTTTACTACCTCTTCAGCTGTCAAACTTCTACTAACTACACATGTGGCTCTAAGAAGTTGTAGCTCAATGACCAAACCCCTGCATCTTAGCAAATGGAATGGACCAGAATGATACTAATCAACAGCTCTTAAACCCATGGATGAATTAGAAGGATGTCTACCCCAAGCATTTGAAGATTAACTTCTTGTTAATGGGCAGATTCCAACAACCATGTAGGAAAGCTATTGAAGTAGACAGTATTGAGTGCTTTGAGTGTGGTTAGACATTGAAGACACCATTGTCATCCACTGCAGTGTGGGCTTTTGCCATTTCTCTTGGCTTTTGTCTTGCCAACAAATGTGGATAATTCAGGAATAGAGTGAAACTGACAACTTTCTAAAATCGCCTCACTTAAATCCAATTCTCACAAGTCTAGATATAACCTCATGATGTTGTTTAGTATTTTGAAAATTAAAGATGCTAAATAATAATAACTGTTTCCTAACCTCTCAAGGGTCTCTACCTATTGCTCAAAAATATAATCATTTTTGTTAATGCAAAGATATTTCCATGTTATCCATGTTGCAAAAGAAAATACATGCAAAAATATGAAAAATAAATTGAGATATTTATGCTTCAATTTGCAGTCAGAATTCATGAGTTCTGTCTCTGGAAATGGATAGAATTTTTCAACATGGGTCCTTTGGAATTATCTGGGATTATTGTCTTGATCAGACTAGCTAAGTCTTCCACATATGAGCATTGTTATAATATTGATATTACTATATTCTCCTGGTTCTGCTCACTTCACCTTGCATCATTCACAAGTCTTACCAAGTTTTCTGAAACCTTCCTGCCTTTTATTTCTTATAGCACAATTAGTATTCCTTTAAAATCATATGCCATAACTTGATTATAACTTGTTTAATGATTGGGCATCTCTGATTTCCATGTCTTTCCCACCATAAAAAGAACTGCTATATATATTTGGGCATACTTCCAAATTGTTCTCCAAAATGGTTAGATCAGATCACAACTCCACCAACAGTACATTAGTGTCACAGTTTCACAAGCTTTCCAGCATTTATTTATGTCATGTTAACCAATCTGATAGATGTGAGGGGATCTCAAAATTGTTTTAATTTGTATTTCTCTACTCAATAATGATCTAATGAAATTATTTCTAGTTAGGGCATATCATTCAACTTATCCCACCTTCACCTCTACCATTTTCTAGAGTCCATATCATTTCTAGGCTATTACTTTTCTTTATATGTTTTCTATACATATTAGAATGTAAATGCCTTCTGAGATCATAATCTACTTATCTATTATTTTTATATTCAAGTAGTCCATTGTCAATAATTTTATTAAATGTACACTAAATGTATTGTGTTAAGTCTAGGGATACATGTATAGAAAAGAAAAGCACCTCCCTGCTCTCAAAGAATTTAAAATCTAATGGGGAAAATCAGCCCAAAAGGGAAGCTTAGCATATATCAGATTTAAAAAAGCTACCTTCTATATATTCATTCATTCACTGTTAGATGATGTTGCTGCTTTGATGATTTTGGTTTAACTGCTTCTCCTTGTTACAACTAGTAGGTCTGCTATGTGGATGTATTCAGAAAAAAGTGACATCAAAACAAAGTACAACTAAATTCATAAAATCTTATCATGTTTCTCTAAATTTTCATCATTTATTTCATATATAGAAATGCAATTTCTATACAATTTGTATATTGTACATTTGTACAAAGCAATGGCAAAAATAATATTCAATAAAATAATTTGTGGATGCCCTCATCTCTCTCTCCTCATTTTATCTGTCTTTCTATACAGAGTACTGTCTTTTGTAACTTCTGTTGCTATTTTGTTTTTCTTGGAACCCAGACCCTATGGAGTTAATACTAGAGCTTGTCCACCTGCGTTTTCTTGGGGGCTTCAGTATTCCCATGCTTAAAAGCCTTTCAGTTCCTTGTGAACAGTCAATGGAATAGGAAAATGTTGGCACAAGCCCATCGCAAAGCCAGAGCTAAGTACATAGTCACAAAAGGCAATACTTTCCACGCCATTCATACATCCTAAAATACAAGAAGGCAGGATTTGCAAATGCAATTCAGCAAGCCTCTTTATTCTCCCAGCAAGACATGGGGATCTAGCTGTGTTTTTACAAGAAGGGACTTACCTTAAAAATCAGCTTGAGCTGAAATTATTCTCTTCTTGTAAAGCCAGTGACATGAACTAACAAATTCTTCCCATTTCTATGGTGTTTGAAACTCCCACATACATACACACATACAAACATATACATATGTAAATCTACATATACACATACATATTCATGGGGCCAAGTGGATAGTAGGGTATAAAAAAGAGTATTTCTTCCAAATAAGTCAAAACTACCTTAAACCTAACATTATTTTAAATATATAATTTAAAAAATATTAAAAAAAATAATTTGTATTTAAAAAAGGATTGGTTCCTTTTGGAGAAGTGCAAATCTTAGCATTGTATAGAGCCCTAGTTTACCCAAAGTCCTGGGTGAACAATATCATTGTAAAACCTGAGTTTTCCTGCATTAATATGAGATGTGAGCAACCAAAGGCACATCCGGAAAGTGCTGGCTGCACAAAGGACCTTTATAGACCTATTTGTGTTTCCTGATCATCTGTGTAGAAGACCATGTGGCCTTGTTCAGTACCACATCCTTATCCCAATATGCAGCCACCTGCACATTGATTATCTCTCTGTAAAATAGAAGTCAACTCTGCCTGTTTTCCTCCCATCCCCAATGGTTGGTGGCACAAAAGCTGCCATACAAAGCCCTTTGGGGGGAATAGAGCCTATTACCAACAATGACAACAATTTAGATTTACAGAGAGCCTTCTCATGTGCGCCAAAGGAGCCCAGAACACTTGAAAAAAACGAACAGCCAGAAATGGCCCCCCAGAAAATGGCCCTATATAATAATGTGACCACTGCAAAGAAAAGAACTTTTCTGCATGGACCCACAAGGGGAAAGAGACAAAACAAAACAGGAGGCACTTCTGACTCCACTCATTAAAACAAGGCAGGCTTCAGCTCTAATTGCAAATTGAACTGTGGGGCTAAATGGATGCAGTCATATTCTGGTGGCCTAATGAGGAAGTCAACTGGTGCTAGAAACAGCATCTCTGCCCAGAGGAGTCTTAAAGAACTGCCTGGCAAATCCAACTTGGTACTGTGCTTTACAGTTGTACTCTGCCATCCTTGAGAAGGATGATACCCCATTGCATTGAGGTGCTTAGAGAGTTTCCTCCCCAAGGCAAAAAGAACTCGGTATCCTGATCTTTTTCCTATTTGACCAAAAATTTAACCAAAAAGATTATCATTTATAGCTTTTTAAAATATTGTGTGTTAGAATAGTGATGGCACCTGCCTGCTGAGATAATAAGAGATAAAATCAATCCAACGATTTTAAATCCTGCTGGTTGAAAAGTGAATGATATGCAATAACATAGGCCTCAATTTATTTTTGGTGATTAGAATTTAAAAAATGGATCCTTATTGGGATCTGAAAACCATTTCCTTTGAATTTATTCATATATTTAATGACAATGACACAGACAAACTTGTTATATTGACATAACAATATATACACATATAGTCAGCCTTCCTCTATTTATACTTGCTATATTTTTAATATATTCAAATTAGAATTTCAGAACTTCAGAGTTGGATCCAACTTTGGGAAAACCCAGGGAAACTCACATCTAAAAAATAATCCATTCTACAACATATTCACAAAAGTGACTATTTTTAATGGAAATTTCCAATAGAGAGAAAGCTCTAACCCACCAAAGGTAGCTGTCCACTAACGACAGCTACACCTATTGGTCCTGTTTCTACCCTCTTTCAAAATGATTATGTAGAAAGACTTTTGGTAAGATAAATTGTGAAATACTTGAAACTTTTTATAATAAACTGCCCAATTCATCTATTTTCTGAGAAAATGTCATTAATTTCTTAATCTTATCCTCATATGGACTAATCTAGGTAGCTTTCACTTTCCTACTTGCCCTTTGGATATTTTCAGTCCTTTCTCAAAAATGGTACCCACAAATAAATGCCATCCTCTAATTGTGAACTGATCAACAAAGCATAAAATAAGGCCATCATCTAAGCAATAATGAAGGACTTTTCTTAATGGAACAAAATTGTATTAAATTTGGTACAATATTGCAATAGTGACAAATATATGGAGATCACAGTTAACTAACAATCAAGATACTTTGCAAGTGAACTATTGTATAGTTAAGGTTTCCCTATATTGCATGTCTGTCATAGTTTTTTTTTTTTAACTGCAATGAATTTTATTAACTCCTAAAATAAT
The DNA here is from genome assembly GCA_023553655.1 of Myrmecobius fasciatus. NCBI lineage: Eukaryota > Metazoa > Chordata > Mammalia > Dasyuromorphia > Myrmecobiidae > Myrmecobius > Myrmecobius fasciatus. The sequence continues at coordinate 12,574 of JAJPUD010021737.1, read as the reverse complement.
TTCATTTTATTAACATTGGTTTCACATTCAAGTCAGTTGTTTGTTTGTTTTTTCCCCCAACCTTCCATTCAATCTGTTAGCCATTTCTATATACATTCATCTAATGAAATGATGAAAATGTTAACTGCTTAAGGCCAAGTCTAAGTATATTAGGCCTGGTAGACCTTCTTTTGTTCTTTCTTTGCTTTCTTCCTTCTTCCTTTCCTTCTTTTCTTTTTTTCCTTCCCTCCTTCTGTTCTTCCTTCCTTCCTTCCTTCCTTCCTTCCTCTATCCTTCCTTTTTTTCCTTAGCTGCCAGATTGATTTGAACTTATTTGCAAATAGTAGGAAAGAATGTAGTTAGAAAGAAATTAAAGATAAATGGGAGAAAGAGGGAATTATGGAAGTGGCTATCTGCTGTTAATGACCAAAAGATATAAGTTCAATGATACAACAAGATAAGTTGATCTTAACCAGAAGAAGAATAAAAAAGACAAAAAGTGAAGAAAACTGAGAAGGCAGGTATTATAAAGAAAATTAGAGGAGAGGTTCAATTCACAGACAATGGCTTCAATCTAAATAGTAAAATAAAAATTGATGTTCAAAACTCAAACACTGGTGAAGGAAACATTTGGGAGACTGGCGGAGGGAAGAGAAGGTACGAAAGAACTTTTGTGGTTTAAGGGACTAGATATAATGAAATACTGAGATAGCACTTAGGTAATGTGGGTACAATTTAACTTATATAACCTATGTTTCTTGTATACTTAGTAATTCTTCCAGTTCTACTTTTCTGGGAATGAGAAAATATGGAGAAGGTATAGTTTGGCAAAGGTCAAGCAGAGGTAGAAAATGGGGTGAGGACTTTGAGGTCAGAGGAGGGTACAGTGTTGAATTGATTTGTTAAACAATAGAGTGAAGGTTAAAAAGGAAAACAAAGTTATAAAATTGATAATGATCAGGGAAAGTACTGAGAAGCAGAGAACCTGGGGAGTTAAAATGAGGGTGACCAATAGATTTAGAAAGTGTGAGGTAAAAACAGGGATGGAATGATGGGAGGTTATTATCAGATAAAGGATAATCTGATTTTCAATTTTTTGAAGTAGAGCTCTCTTGGTTGATACTGAGAGATTAAATATGCCTGTTTTTTGTTTTGCTGAAATGCATAGAAAAGTAAAAGTATCTTAAGGAAAATGAGAAACTGAAACTATAAGGTGTTTAGGGAAGCTTCATTATAAACATTGTAATTCCCCCTAGTATTAAGACAAAATTTTGGAAAGAGTAAATTATCGAGAAAGTCAGGAGAATCCTTGAAAAGGGGAAAGAGAAACATTTGGCCGTTAGACAAATCATCATAATCTACATAAATGAAAAAAAAAAGTTGCTAGAAGGAATGTAAAAGAGAAATTGCTGAAGAAAGGTGCAAAATGAAGGTCCAGAAAGGAAAGCGATGAAAAAGGAATATTATGAATACAAGTCATTCTCACCCTGTTTGAGATGAGGTATTGGAGAAAATGGCTATGCATTCATTGTTACTGTTCTTTCACATCTATTCTTTTTTCTCCATTATTTGCCTTCATATTCTAAATAATCTAACCATTCTAATGAATTTTATTTAATCAATTAAGTTTTTTACTGGGTTTTAATTGTATAGCTATAAAAATGTAATTTGATTTAGAAACTTTTGTCATTTTAATACATTGACACAGCCTAGCCATGATCACTAAGTATTTATATATTTGATTAACTAGATCATTGTTTCTAAGAAGTGTATTGGAATTGTATCTATAGAAAAACTGAATGGGCTTTGGTATAAAGACCAATGAAAATTTCATAACTTTTGTAACTATTTCAAATAGAATTCCCAGCTTAATTATTTTGCTTTAGATTTTATTATGAGTATGTAGAAATACTGATGTATTTTTTGTACTCTGCAACTTTGCTAAAGGGATTGATTGCCTCTATTATATAATCTGTTATTACTCTAAGCTTTTCTAACAATTATAAAATCAGGAAATGAGTATAGTTTTGTCTCACCTGATTTGACTTTAGTTTCTTTCTCTTCACTTACTTCTAGCATTTAGACAACTATATGAAATAATAATGGAGAGAAGAGATATTCTTACTTTAAATACTGTAATTATTAGATAAGCTATTAGATATATTATGCCCATTAGATATAACACTTGATTTTGATTTAGATAGATAATAATTTAAGAGATTTGTAAAAGATTCTTATGTACATATTTTATAGTATATTAGCATTAATGAGTGTGATATTGTTTGTATATTTATATATATGTGTGTGTGTGTGTGTGTGTGTGTGTGTGTGTATTTGCTGAGGCAATTGGGGTTAAATGACTTGCCAAGAGTCACACAGCTAGGAAGTGTTAAATGTCAGATCAGATTTGAACTCAGGTCCTCCTGACTTCAGGACTGGTACTTTATCCACTACTCCATCTAGCTGCCCTTAGTGTGTGATATTGTATTAAAGCATTTTTCTGCATCTTTTTGGTGTTTTTGTTAATATGATTAATTATGTCATTTGTTTTGTTGAAATTGAAGCATTCTTTTGTTTTTGCTATAAATATAACTTGGTTATAAAGAATGACTTCTTGTATAACAAGGTATACAATGGTACCTTAGAATTGTCTAAATTCTTTCATCAATAGTGATTTAGAGCATTTTTTTCATGTTTTTATACATGGCTTTAATTTCATTATTATAAAATGTCTATTCATATCCTTTGCCAATTTCAATAGGAGAATGGCTTGTATGCTAATAAATTTGAGTCAGTTCTCCAGATAATTTAGAAATGAGACCTTTATCAGAACCCTTGAATGCAAATTTTTTTTCTCAGTTTTCTGCTTTCCTTATAATCTTGTCTACATTGGTTTTGTTTATGCAGAAACTTTTAAACTTAATATAATGAAAATTATTCATTTTGTATTCCATAATGTACTGTAGTTTTTCTTTGGCCACAAATTCTTTCCTTCCCCACAAATCTGAGAGGTATATTATCCTTTGTTCTTCTAAGTTACTGATGCTATCATTATGTCTAAGTCATGAACCAATATCAACATTATCTTGGTATTAGGTTAGGTGTGTTACAAAGTGTAGTTTCTTCAATACTTTTTCCAGTGTTCCCAGCATTTTTTCTTAAATGCTGAGTTCTTATCCCAGAAACTGGAATCTTGGGGTTTATCAAACAGTAGATTAATATAGTCATTGACTATTGTGTCTTGTGAAGCTAACTTATTCCACTGATCGACTACTCCGTTTCCTAGCCACTACCAAATGGTTTTGATGACCACTGCTTTATAATACAGTTTGAGATCTGGTACAGCTAGGCCAACTCCATTTCCATCATTTTTTCATTAAATCCATTGAAATTCGTTACCTTTTGTTTTTCCAAGACAGAATTTGTTATAATTTTTACTAGCTCGGTAAAACAATTTGTTGGGAAACTGATTGGTATGACACTGAGTAAGTGAATTAATTTAGGTGGGATTGTCATTTTTTATTATATTTGCTCAGCTTACTCATAAGCACTTAATATTCTTCCAATTAATTAAATCTGTCTTTATTTGTGTGGAAAGTGTTTTGTAATTGCATTCATATATTTCCTGACATTCTCTTGGCAGGTAGACTATCACATATTTTATATTGTCTATTCTTTTTTAAATGTAATTTCTCTTTCTATCTTTACTGCTGAACTTTGTTAGGAACATAAAAGTACAGAAATGTATGTGAATTTATTTTGTATCCTGCACCTTTGCTAAAGCTGTGCATTGTTTCTAGTAACTTTTTCATTGATTCTCTAGGATTTTTTTAAGTATACCATCATGTCATCTGCAAAGAGTGATAATTTGATCTCCCAATTTTCTACTCAAATCCCTATGATTTATTTTTCTTTTCTTATTGCTTAAATTGACATTTGTAAGAGAATATTAAATAGTAATGGTGATAGTGGGAAACTTTGCTTATCCCTTGATCTTATTGAGAATGGTTCTAGTTTATCATTAATTCATTAATTCACTTGAAACTCTTGACCTTTTATTCTTCCAAATGAATTTTGCTACTATTTTTCTAGATCCCTATCTCCTCTTATTCAGCTGAATATGTGAGGGTCTCTAGTTCAGTGGAACAACCAGAAATGGGGAAAACACATCTCTATCCATGCCATCACTATTTAATGAAATTGAGTGGCTCCTAATTTGTTCAAAGATGAACTAAAAATCCTATTTGGCTTGTGGAATCCTTGGTTTCTTCCTGTCCTTTCAAGTGTTCCATTTTCTCCATGCATTCTGCAGTATAGAGACACTGTCCCCACCATTCATTGCTCCTCCAACCATCTATTCTATATTCCTAATCATTTTCATGTGGCATGTCCTTATGTCTGGAATTCTTTTTCTCATCTCTAATTCATTACATCATGAATGGACCCTTCAAAAGTTTTTTTTTTTTTTTTAATTCGTGATTTTCTTACTCGACCCTCACAATAACACTAAGACCTGGGTAATTCAGGCAATATTATTTCTATATAGTCAATGAAGAAACAAGTGGAGATAGCACAAACAATCTGTCCATTTTCACACAGCTAGTAAGTGTCTTTGGTGAAATTCAAGACTCAATCATTGACAAGTATATATTTAATACGAGATACCAGGTACTGCATTAAGTACTAAAACTATAAGCCAGAGTCTTCCAAATGGGACCTAGAACAAGTTTCATCCTTGGAAGACATAAAAACAGACTGTCCAACAGTTCTCCTCTTGGGTCCCTCTGACCCTTCAAGGTGGGTTTTTTCTGGAAGTCTGTGTCCCTAAAAAACACACTGGCTGGAGTTTTTGGTAGGCAAAAAAAGTGGTCAGAATAAACTACTATTGGGATTCTGATGTTTTAAGATCTGAAAAATAATCACTTACTGTACTCTTTTAAAAAGTACTTGTTTGCCTATTTCTGAGCCCTAGTTACTACTGAAAAGATGACACATGATCATAAAATCACAGAGTTTCCTGTTATGGATTGTGTGATACAATTTAGGTCCTCCAGGAAGATGGGGAGAGCATGGAGACCTTTGTTACTAAAGGGAAATTGTATATTAAAGATTGTACTTGTGTGAATCCTTCTGGTATACTTTTTCATCAAAAGGTGATGAATATTCAATGAAATAAGGCTTGCATTTCAGACCCTAGAACATCTCTTCCTCCACTGGTTCCAACCTAAAAGTATCCTATTCATAAGGAACACAATTTTGCTTGGTTTATTGGCATATTCACCAGATATGAGAGGCTTATGCAAATACACTTCAACAGCTACTAACCTGGTAACAGGACATATCCTAATAAGCAGCAATTCTGACAAGTCTTTCCAGTTGGCTGAGCTCTAGGTTGCATGGCTGACATGTAAGAGATCCTTGGGGGATGGGGAAAAGAAGATTTTCATCTTTATAGGTTTCTAGGCAATTGCCATATATCTCATCAAGTGGTCTGTGTCCTGGAAAGCACAAACTAGACACTGAAAGGCTCTTGACCCTTTAGAGTAAGAATCAATGGAATAATTGTGTCTCCCATTGCTTAGAATTGTTTGTAAGTTTTAACAAGACTAATCAGAAACATCTGTGAAATCAAGTTAAAACTGTTTTAAAATTACAACACTAGAAGAATGGTTCCAGTATCAACTTATATGTTTGAATGGTGATATCATGCTGAATTTGGCATAGAATATATGAAATTCCCCCACCAACACACACACACACACACACACACACACACACATACACACACAAAATAATTCCTTACTAGAATGACTATCAATCTTCCCCTAATTGGCAAAACAGAATTCTCTCATCCAAGTGTGAGAAGATTACCTCATGAACCCAGATGCATCATCATGCAACAGACTGCCCATATTGGGTATCTTAAGCTCCTAGCAACCATGTCTATGATATATCAGGGTTCCCATGGGAAGGAGATAATCTCCCTTCTCCAGTGACTTCTTGAATTTCTTCTCTGTGAAAACTTACATGATTTTTAAGAAATAGACTGTTTTGGACATAGTTCTGACTACTCCTCTCTAGCCCTTCCTTTTTCTCAAGATTCTTGCCCATTTCGAAATACCTTAGACCACTCTCAGTTGTTAGATTTATTTCCTTTGGAGTAATACAGGGAACACCTTCCCAGGAAAAGGTTTGAGAGATCACTCGGATGGTCACCCTAGTGGTCACTAAGATATGTAGGTAACTCTAAAAAAGAAGATCCATTCTGGATGCTAACTCTGAGTCATTCTATTAAAGTGAAGGACTGTAAAAAAAATGGGACGGCCCTTCAGAGACTGTTAAGAGGGCAAAAGTTGTATCTTCTTCCCCTTGGCAGATGGACCAGACAATGCTCAGTAGGCTGGGGTACAGGGAGAGTCTTGGGTTCAGCTGACAACCTGAAAGAAATTGTGGGTTAAGAGGCTGATGACCTCTCAATCCCTTTACCTTTGGCAATCTTGATGCTAGAGGGGAGAATTGCATACTTTGTAAGAAGTGGCCATGTGGAGATGGTCCTGCTGATACTACCACCTTACCCATTAGGAAGTGAAGAGGATGAGAAATAGCTGAGTGCACTGGAGGTATTGTCATTTGAGCCATGACTCTGATTTTCTTGGTGCAGCTCTGATCCATCTTTGCCATTGTGCATTAGGACACCCACTATGAAGTCATAGAGATGGTATCACCCATTACTATAATATAAGGAGGGAAATTTGGTCTTTGTTCCTCTCTGGGATTCCTTCCAGACACTCTGAGTTTTTATCAAACCACACCAGCAGCAATATCTTGAGAGTTTTCCCTGGACATGTCCCACTAGTCGGGGATCCTGCCTTTCAGGGTCCCCTGCTGATATTGGCGAGGTGCTTCCATGAATTCCACTTGGAAGAAAAGATATATACTTCAACCCCTTGTGTCTTAATTCTCCTATGAAGATCCAGACTTCTTTTACTATGTCTCAATATTGTCTTTTCACTTTCTTTTTTCAAGTCCCTTCTCTGGGTTGTCTTCCTCCATTAGAATGGGAGCTCCATGAGGATAAGAACTCTTATTGCTGCTCTGATTACATCAGTTTTCTAAATTTTAAAATGGAAATAATAGCACCCAAGTTCCAGGGTTGTTGTAAACATCAAATGACGTAATAGTTAACAGTCTAGTGACTGGCAGATAATAGGAGTCAGGTAATTGTTGTCACTGTTTTAATTATTACAATGGGAAGAGATGAGAGACAGACAGAGAGACAAAGAGAGACAGATACACAGAGAGACAGAAAGAGAAAAAGAGAAAGATTGAGACTAACATAGATTGACAGAGACTGACAGAGACAGAGAGACACACAGAGACAGAGAAAAAGAAAGAGAAAGAGATAGAAAAAGAAAAACACAGACAAAGAGAAAAAGAGAGACAGAGAGACAGATGGGTGGTAATGTGGTTGTATCAATAGTGCCCAGACACCATTAAACATTTTGTTAATGTACAGTGACCTTGATATTCACTAATTTTGTTCAGGAAATAAGTAAATCAGATATGGGCAAACCTTTTTTCCCCTTTTTTTTCAAATTAGAGACTAAGTTTTTACTAACAAGAAAAATGATCATTTTTAATATTCATGGAATCTTGTTAACGTGAATTCCACTGAATGAAGACCTAAAGCAAGATTTATTAAAAATTTAAATGTTCTGACATCTCAGGCAAAGCTTTGGTCATTGATAAGATGATGGGGAAAATATGCCTCAATCTTTTTCAACTTTGGAAATTATTAGTCATGGAGCATTTAGGGAAAAAAATGGATATCCAACTGGGTCCTTATATTTAATAAAGATTTGAAAAATGGTCAGCTTAGCACCTTGAAGCTTTCTTTGCAATATGAATTACCATTTAAAAACATGGCAATTTAAAGGCATGTTTCCCAGATTTGCAATTTAAGACATTCTTTATTACTCCAAATATAAGTGGAAATAACCAAAATGGTCATTTATGTTTTAAATAGTCAAGTTTTAATCAGGAAAAAAAAAAGTTCCCAGCTCCTTTCTAGAGTCTGTCAATTTCAGCACACTCCATAAAGGGTGAGAACAAAAGTTGGGCTCATTCCTCACGGGGAGTTTATTTGATTGAATTTGCAAATTCCCAGTCTAGTAAACAGCTAATTCTTCCAACACCATTGGTGGCTAGTTGGAGTTGCTGTTCTTGCCTATTCAGCATCTCTTGTAATTGTAAACAGCTCCATAAATCTTGCCTGGCTTCTAGGGACATAAAGAGTCCTGTGATAAAGGAGCCGGCTCGGTGGCTTAACAAGCTGAAGGCTAGCTTTTGGAGTTGCTGCATCCTAGGGACCTACTGTCTTAGTCCTGGCACAGTAGATCAGATTTTGATTCCCAGCCAGAGTAATTAGCCCACTCTAGGATCTCAATACACAAAGCATGATGGACAGACCTTAGTACAGATGTACTATGAAGATTTTTAGAAATGGAAGAAAACAGAATCAAAGAATCAAAATGACTGCTTTAATACAAAATTAAACTTTTTAAGTAAAACATGTCCTTTTTGCACATTTTTGCCTTGGGGAGGGATATAGTTCATTAATGCAAAAAGTGAAGAAACATAGTTTTCATTACCTGTTTATTTTATTTTTTCCAGAAGTGGTATGAAGGGATAACTAGAGAGAAAAGACACACACAAAAGACTACTGACTAAGGCAAAAATCCAGATTCCCTGGAGCCTAGATTTCAATAGAGGCAAATTTAAAAGGCTTTACTCGGAGCAACCCAGCTGGCCGTCAGTGTAAAATTCCCTCCAAATCCTGGATTGTTGAGCTATTCTTAAACAAGTTCCATGGCGGGTGTACACTCCCGACTTACTCTACTGAGATATGCTGTAAGTTGATATTGGTGATGCTGTAGGGAAGGAAGAAGTTCTTGGAATACTTTAGGGAGTTGGAGTTGAGATCAACATCCCATTTCATGTGAGAGAGGGAAAGCTCGGGAGACTGCAATCCGACAGTTTGCTAGTTGGATCCTGCCCTAGCACAATTGTGGACTGATAAATCAAAGAAAGATGTGTCACATATCTTGAAAATGATCTCCATTTAGAGACTGGGGCCAGAAGACAAGCTCCAAATTAATTTTAACAAGTGTTGGGACAAAATTCCCCGCCCTCTCACCCTTAAATGATGTTTCTTTTGCTTCTAGACATTTTCATTTAGACCTTCACTATTACTTCAAAAAATAAATCGATGAGTGCCCTTAATGCATGTCTCATCTATGACAGATGTATAGTTAGCCAGACTTTTCAAGGAACATCCACATGTGAGCTGCTATGTTGGTAGGGCAGCTATATATGAAATGGCAGGTGACATTTACCTAGCATTTTAAAGTTTCTAAAGCATTTCATTAAGAGAATTGTATCCAATTCTTACAATAACCCTATGAAGCAGGAATTATAGTAGTAGTAGTAGTAAGTCCCAGTTTTCAAGTGACACTAAAGAGATTCACTGGCATGTACAATATTGTCAAGGTATTAAATTGCAAAGCTATGATTTGAATTCAGTTGTAAATTAAAAAAACTCTGCTATAGGGGTAGTTAGGTAGATAGAGCACCAGCCCTGTAGTCAGGAGTTCAAATCTGGCCTCAGACACTTAGATACTGAACACTTCCTATTTTGGGACCCTGGGCAAGTTACTTAACCCCAATTGCCTCAGCAAAAACAAAACAAAACAACAAAACAAACAAATAAACAAACAAAAAAAAAAAAACCTTCTATATGGCACTGCTTTGTCTTGCGTAACTCATCTCCAGGAAACTGCTAAAACCACATTTATGATCAGTATATGGAACCTCCTTTGAGAACAGGGAATATGTTGTGTTTGTATCCTCAGTGGCTAGTGCAGGGGTCTCCTTCTTCATAATAGAAAAATAATTAATATTAATTAATGCTAATTCAACATAAAGAAATGTCCCTGCCTTAGTTTTTGTCATATATCAAGGAAACATAGGTTCAACATCTCAAATTTTTAGTGGGCTATAGTAAATTCATCTTAAGCAAGATTGAGAATTGACCTTGGTTTAAAAGGCACCCAGTCCATGGCCTTCATTTTACTAAGTAAAGCAGACAAGAATGGCTTGGGGTACTTTGGGAGTTCTCTCTGCATTTTGTTTTAGAAAAAGCATCAGGCTCATTGGTGGGGAGGGCTGATTAGGCTTTACATAGGGGTTCCCATGTCAAGTCCTGTGCCAAGTCCTGCCACAAATATCTCATCGAATTCTTTCAACAGCCATGAGATGTAGGTGCTATTGGAAACTCCATTTTACAGCTGAAAAACCTAAGGTAAATGGCATACTCAGGGTCACACAGCTAATCAGTATCCAAGACGAGACTTAAATTCAAGTTTCTCCCTCCAGATCTAGTCCTCTCTGTACTGCACAAAGAAGCAGATTTGATGAATGCAGGGAGGGAGAAATGAACTTGTTTAGTTGTCAAAGTATTTCTCTATACGAACATTGTATATATCGAGATTAAAATCTAGATGTATTTCTATCATAGTTCCACGAAAAGCCCAAGCAGTTCACTTTTTTAAAATTTTGAAGTAATGACCTTTAGATTATGTGTGTTATACATATATATGTATATATATGTGTAAATATATATATATATATATATATATGTGTGTATGTGTACATATATATATATATAACATATTTTTATTTGACATTTTATGAATAAAAGCAGAGGTCCCATTTCCCCATGGATAGGTTTTATTGTTTTGTCATCGAATTCCTGAATTGATTTATTTCTAAGGTTCCTAGGATTAGAGCTAATAGCAACCTGAGGGATTATCTAATGCAAGCCCCTTATTTTACAGGGGAAAAAATCACTGAAGATGTGAAGTCAGTGGAGATAGTGGAGGTCATAGATCTGTGGAGCAAGAGTAATGGGCTTTGAACTAATGCATTCTACCTCCCATCTGGTGGGCTTCCCACTGTTCCCAAAAGGGAAATCAAATCCCATCCATGAGTTTATAGGAACATATTTAAAGAAGAACATCCTTAAACTGAATAGGACTCAGGGGAGAAAAACTAAAGAAGTATAAATAAGCAACTCTGGAAGTAAATGGGAAAATTTAGCCTGGAGAACAAGTGACTTGGGAAGGAGGAATGATAGCTGTTTTCAAGTGTTTGAAAGATTATTATAGGGGAGAAAGCTACTAGACTTGGTTTCCTTGGTGACAAAAAAAAACGGAATTAAAATCTATGGATTTACAAGGGTACAAATTAAGGGTTGATGTAAAGAAAAAAATTTTAAAAAATCTTCCTGTCTATGAGAGATATCACTATGAGAGGAATGGCATGCCTCAAAACATATTCAGTTCCCCTCCATCAACCATCCTCCCAACCAATAAATAGGACTTTATTAGATGCTTAATATTTGCTAGGAAATGGGATATAAAATAAAGTAATGAGGTTTCATGAATGGCCTTTTCTTCAATACAGTCAAGAGTTGATCATTATATAGGTATACATTGCATCAGATGGCTGCTACTAACACTCCTTCAATCTGAAAAATCTATTGAAGAGGGAAAAAAATCTCATAGCAAAAAAAAAGTTGTGTTATGTTAAGCCATAATGAATACTTGATACTAAATAGATAAAGTAATTCTACATATGTGTATTTCTTGTGTATCCTTGTACACTAGGGAAAGCACAACCTGCTGATAATAATGTATAAATTATAAATAATGTGCAGAAATACCCAAAGATTAAAATATAACTACTGTGAATTCAGAGTATTTCCACTAAAACTAAACCAGGCTCACCAATAATTAAGAAGGATGCATGTGTGGCAGTTTTAATTTGAGTTTCTATAGTGTTATAGGTAAATCCTGAAAGATGTGTTTAAATTAAGACACAGATGAATGTTCTAAGTTCTTGAGATGTGACTTTGTAGAAACTGAAATGATAGTCAGGCTGGTAGATGATCTCTATGATTATTAGAAACTGATGTTATTTTGTCCCTGATTCTCTTTTTAGTACACACTCACACACACACACACACACACATACACCTATACATTATTTATATTGCACATATGTACTGCATATGTATATGTGTGTATGTACTGCACAGGTGTGCAGGTGTAAATATGTATTCATGTGTGTATGTATGTATCTGTCTATATGTTTTTCCCCTGATAGTTTTAACTGTAGAAAGTTGTGGTCTTTTCCTCAATGGCTGATTTGAGCCATCCTGAGAAACTTGCCATTTTGCCTCCCTTGTAAGACAAATGTAAAGGAAGGTATTCATTCAGAGTGCTGCTTGAAACATATATGGCAACTGATGAAAGATTTCAGTCTGAAACGTCTTCTGAAATTGCTCCTCATTTTTCAGATCATGAAAGTGAGGGCCACAGAGATGGTGATTTGCCCAGCATTCCACAGGGAGAAGAGCCAGGATCCAATAGTAAACCCAGTGACACTAACCCCAGAGCTTTTTTCACTATAGAATAATGTACCTCTGAAGCATCTTTCATTTTTTTCATTCTGTAAATTTATTCATTAGGAACAA
>JAJPUD010021736.1:0-22599 GCA_023553655.1 Myrmecobius fasciatus | reverse complement strand
TCTAGAGATATAAAATTGCCCCTTATAACTGCTTTAGCCGTATCCCAGAAATTTTGGTATGTTGTCTCCTTATTGTCATTCTCCTGGATGAAATTATTGATTGTGTCTATGATTTCTTCTTTCACCCATTCATTCTTCAGGATTAGATTATTTAATATCCAATTAACTTTTGGCCTATTTTCTCCTGGCCTTATATTTCATGTGATTTTTATTGCATCATGATCTGAAGAAGATGCATTTACTATATCTGCCTTTCTGCATTTGATTTGGAGGTTTTATGCCCTAACACATGGTCAATTTTTGTATAAGTTCCATGGACTGCTGAGAAAAAAGTAAACTCCCTACTCTCTCCATTCAATTTTCTCCATAAATCTATCATACCTAACTTTTCTAACAATTGGTTTATCTCCCTAGTTTCTTTCTTATTTATTTTGTGGTTTGATTTATCTAATTCTGAGAGAGCAAGGTTGAGATCCCCCACTAGTATAGTTTGGCTATCTATTTCTTCTTGCATCTCTCTTAATTTCTCCCCTAGGAATTTGTGTGCTCTTGCACTTGGTGCGCATACATTTAGTATTGATATTGCTACATTATCTATGGTACCCTTTAATAAAATACAGTTTCCTTCCTTATCTCTTTTGATTAGATCTATCTTGGCTTTTACTTGATCTGAGATAAGGATTGCTACTCCTGCTTTTTTTTGTTCACCTGAAGCATAATAGGTTCTGCTCCAGCCTTTTACCTTCATCCTGTATGTGTCACTATGTTTTATATGTGTTTCTTGTAGACAACACATTGTGGGATTCTGGTTTTTAATCCAGTCTCCTACCTGCTTCTGCTTTATGGGAGAGTTCATCCCATTCACATTCACAGTTAGAATAACTAATTCTTTATTTCCTGCCATCTTTTTTACCCAAGTTATGTTTTCCCTTTTCCTTTCCCCTTTCTCCCTACCCCCCTCCTCAGTACTTTGCTTTTGATGACCCCCTCTCCCAAACAATACTCCACCCTTTAGATCCCCTCCCCCTGTTTTTACTCCTTTCCCCTGATTCTTCTATTTTCCCTTCTATTAGTTTATCCCTTTCTTTTCCTCCTTTCCCTCCCACTTCCCTCTAGCAATAGACAAGTTTCTATGTGAAATAAAGTGTCTGATATACTCTTTTAGAGCCCAACCTGATGAGAGTAAGATTTACACAATGCTCATCTCCCTCCCCTCTTTCTCTCAATTATATTAGGTTTTCTTTGCCTCTTCAAGAGATTTTACCTTGTTTTTACCTTCTTTTTTTTAGATCTTATTTTACCACTTTTTCCTTCTTTTCCCCAGTATGACAACCTTTCCCCCTCTAGTTTTTTTTTCACATTATCAAAGTAATATCTAGTTAATTATACCCCCAAACTTTAAGTATCCCCATAGTAGAAATAAAGTTCTCAAGAGTCCTTTCCTTTTTACCTTTTTATGCATCTCTTGAGTTCTTTGTTTGGATGTCAAATATTTTGTTCAGATCTGGACTTTTCATTAGAAATAAGTGAAATTCACCTATATCATTGAATGACCATCTTCTTCCCTGGAGGATAATGCTCATTGCAGCTGGACAGGTTATTCTTGGCTGTAATCCCAGTTTCTTTGCCTTTTGAAATATCTGGTTCCAGGCCCTTCAGTCCTTCAATGTGGAGGCTGACAGATTGTGTGTGATTCTAATTATTGATCCTTGGTATTTGAATTGTTTCTTTCTAGCTGCTAGTAATATCTTTTCCTTGGTGTGATAGTCCTGAAAATTAGCCACGATATTCCTTGGGGTTTTAATTTTGGGGTCTCTTTCAGGAGATGATTGGTGAATTCTTTCAATGGTGATTTTGCCTTCTGATTGTACAATCTCAGGGCAGTTTTCTTTCAGGATTTCCTGGAAGATAGTGTTTAGATTCTTTTTTTTCATCATGGCTTTCAGGAAGTCCAATCATGCTTAGATTGTCTCTCCTAGATCTATTTTCCAAGTCAGTTGTTTTTCCTAGGAGATATTTCATATTTTCTTCTAATTTTTCTTTTTTTTTGTTTTTGTTTGACTGATTCTTGAAGTCTTATTGAGTCATTCACTTGCATTTGTTCAATTCTTATTTTTAAAGTATTGTTTTCTTCAGTTACCTTTTTAAGCTCCTTTTGTAACTGGCCAATTGAATTTTTTTGTTCATTGCACTCTTTTTCCACTTCACTAATTTTATTTTTCAATAAATTAGTGTCTTTTTCATATCTCTTTTTCAGGGCATTATATCCTTCTTCCCCTGATTTCAGTTTATTTTCCCATTTATCCTCCAGCTCTCTTTTGAGGTGCTTTATGCAATCTTCCAGAAAGGCCTTTTGAAAAAGGGACCAGTGATGGTCCTTAATAACTTCCTTTGGAGTTTTGTCTAAAGGAACCTCAGGATCTGGGGTCATCCCTTCTTTCTCTCGATAAAAGCTGTCTATGGTGAGAGGTCTCTTTTGCTTCTTCATTGTTTTTTTAGACAGTGTGGATGTCTCTTTAAGGTAGGGAAAAAGAAGGAGGCTGAAGTTCTTTGCCCTGGGGCAATTTGGTAAATCAACTTAAGGTGCTGTGCTGGTGGGGGCTAGGACTAAGTCGGAATTACTCCTTAAACAAGGCAAGTCTGCCAGAACACCTGCCTCCAATCAGGGGAGAGTGTCCCAAGTTCCTCAGATAAACTCCAGGTGTTTGGAGTTTGGAGTTTGGAGTTTCTGCCACAGTGAGCTGAGTCCAACCCTCACTTCTGGCCTATACCACTGTTTATCCCTATGTCTGTATATTAGACAAACCTGATGTGAAGTTTTCAGAGATATCAGCCAGCAGTGTCCAAATATTTCTGGATCCGTTGACTTGAAGATCAGTTCAGAGGCTTATTTTATTGTTGATTTGAGAGAAGATCAGAGGAGGATGCAGAGAGTCACGTTTTCACTCTGCCATCTTGGCTCTGTCCCCCCGGAAAATTGAATTTTCTCTATCACAGTTAGATGAATCTATCCATAAAATAAATAAGAGAGAAATCAAGGAGTGAATTGAATCTTAGAAAAGTTAAATATGATAGAACTATGGAGAAAACTAAATGGGAATAAGAAAGGAGTATACCTTGCTATCAGATGTACAAAGCACATTCATAACATAGATTAGGGCATCAAAATTTCACAACCAAATGCAGAAAAGGAGAGATATTAAATGCACCCCTTTGGGAACAGTAATGTAGTAAAATTACACATAATATAGGACTACAGAAGCATGACTGAGCTAAGTTAAAAATAAATAACCAAATCCCAAAAATTGAGTGGATGAAATTGCAAACCGCAGAGGTAATCAATAAATTAAATAAAGAGAATAACAATGTCAAAGCAATAGTAAGGGAAAAATTTATAACTTGAAATGTATACATCAGTATTAGAGAAAAAGCCTAGATCAATGAACTATATATGCAACTAAAAAAATCTCCAAAAAGAAAAAAAAAAGCTCCCTAAATCTCAATTAAACATCAAAATGGAAATCTTGAACATCAAGAGTATTTTTTAAAAGTAAACTAATAAGTAAAACTAGGGCTTGGTTTTACGAAAGTAATAGGTAAACAACTGATTACTTTGATTTAATGAAAGGAAATCAAATTAATAGTATCAAAAATGAAAAGCATGAAAACACCACCAAAGAAGAGAAAATTACAACAATTATAGGCATATTTTGTGCAATTATGCACTAGCAAAACTTTCATTCTATGGTAAAATAAATTTACAAAATACATTAACTGCCCAAATTAATTGAAGAAATAGAATACTTAACACTATCTCAGAAAAAAAGAAATTAAACAAGCTATCAATGAATTTCCTAAGGAAAAAAATCCCCAGGAAAAGAGAGAACCAAAAGTGAATTCTACTAAACATTTATTTAACAATTGATTCCAGTATTATATAAACTATTTGAAAAAAGGTAAAGTAGGAATACTACCAAATTGCTTTTATGACACAAATCTGGCTATAATAACTAAACCTAGGGTGATCAAAAACAGAAGAGAAAATATATACCAGAACATCAATGTGAAAAATTTAAATAAAATATTAGCAAACAGATTATAGCAAATTATCACAAAGATCATATACTCTGCCTAAGTGACATTTATACCAAGAAAGCAGGCCTCATTCAATATTAGAAAAATACCAGGACAATTCACCATATCAATATCAAAAACATTCAAAATC
Organism: Myrmecobius fasciatus; assembly: GCA_023553655.1. Taxonomy (NCBI): domain Eukaryota; kingdom Metazoa; phylum Chordata; class Mammalia; order Dasyuromorphia; family Myrmecobiidae; genus Myrmecobius; species Myrmecobius fasciatus. The sequence continues at coordinate 18,374 of JAJPUD010021736.1, read as the reverse complement.
ATATGATTAAAGCAATAGGTGCAGAAAAAAACTTTTAATAACATGCAATACTCATCCCTATTAAAATATTGGGGAACATTGAAATTAATAAAGCTTTCTTAAAAATAATAAGTAACATCTAAAACCAAAATCAAGCATTATCTCTAATGAGAATTGACTTGAAACCTCAATAAAATCAGGATGGAAATAAAGGAACCAATTATCACCACTAATATTTAACATTATATCACAAATACTAGCTCTAATATTAAGCCAAGAAAAATAAATTAAAGAAATAAAAATAGGAAATAAGGAAAGAAATCTACTACTCTTTGTGGATCACATCATGGTATACTTAGAAATCAACTGAAAGACTAGTTGAAAGAATTAACATCAACAGAGTTGCAATATATAAAATATCCCCACATAAATCACCTGCATTAATATGTTACCAACAGAATCCAGAAACAAAAAAGTGAAATATTTCATTTAAAATAACTATAAACAATATAATTGCTTGGGTGTCTACTTGTCAGGAAAAATCCACGGATTATTTGAATTTCAGGGCAAACACTTTTCCCATGCATAAAGAGAGATTTAAACAATTGCAGAATTGCCCATGGATAGGTTGAGCCAATATAATAAAAATGATAATTCTACCTAAATTTATTTATTCAGTGTCATACTAGAAAAACAGAGCCAGTTCTGTTTTAATGTTATGTGGACCTTACAGACTTCTCTCTCTCTCTCTCCCACACTTTCCCTCTACCTGCCATGCCATGGGGCTCCTCATGACTCTACTTCCTTTGTTGCTGCATGTTCCTCTCAGCAAAAACAGTTTCAGTGTCAGAAGCCTCTGGTGAAGGAGCAACTTTAGTGCCCCTAAAAGCACTACCCACCCTCTCTCCCATTTATAATCAAAGGGACTTCAATAACTGGAAATGGAAGATTACTAATTCTGTGTTGTACCTGAACTGCCACTGCTGCTGCTGCAACCATATTTTATTCTATACAGTACACAGTATTAAATGACGACTGTAATATAATATTTAATACACCCAAAGATCCACATTTTGGGATTACATCCCAACATTTGGCAAAAATTGTTAAGAAAACTTAAAAAACATGCAAACACACAACACTTCACATCTTATACCAAGATAAAGTAAAAATGACAAACATAAAGAGTGATATCAGAAATAAAGTAGGAAAGCAAGGAAAATGTACATCTCAGATCTATGGATAAGGGAAATGGTTGTGGTCAAATAAGAAATAATGCAGATATGGGGAAGTGAAATATATAATTTTGATGTTATGAAATTAAAGACAAAACTTTTGCACAAATAAAACCCATAGCCAAAACTAGTAGAAAAAATATGAAACAAAGGGAAAAATTTTGACAAGTTTCTCTGATACAAGTCTCATTTCTCAAATATATAGGAGACTGAGCCAATTTTTTTAAAATATAAAGGACATATTCTAGTTGTTAAATAGTCAAAGAATATAAACAGGCGTTTTTCAGAAGAACAAATCAATAGTCACATTGACATTTTAAATCACTATTGATAAAATAAATTTACATCAAAATAATTTTGAGGTATCATTTCACAGCTATCAGATTGACTAACATGACAGAAAAAAAGAAAATTATAGCTGCTAAATAGAATATGGAAAAACTTGTGAAGGTAATGTACTCTTGCTGGAGTTGTCAATTAATCCAACCATTTTGGTGAACAATTTGAAACTATGGCCAAATGGCTATAAAATTAGATATACATTTTGATCCCACAATACCACTAATAAGTCTGTGTCACAAAGATATTTTTTCAAAAATAAAAGTGCGTTTTTCTACAAAATACTAATAGGCACCTCTTTTTTGTAGTAACAAAAAATGGATGACCACTGTTTATTTTTAGTTAGCTTTATCTAGTTCTGAGAGGGAAAATTATAGCCCCCAATTTGAGTAGTTTTACTGTCTGTTCTCTCTTGTAACTCATTTAAGTTTTCCTTTAAAAATATGCATGTTATGCCATTGATGCATATGTGTTTAGTGATGATATTACTTTATTGTCTATGGCACATTTTACCATATTTTAGTTTTTTCTATTTATCACTTTTAGTTTGATCTGCTTTTGCTTTTGCTTTGTCTAAAATCATAATTGATATTCCTGTCATTAAAAAATCATCTAAATCATAATACATTTTACTACAGCCAGTTACTTTTACTTTGTAAGTAAATCTGGTTCAAGTATATTTCTTGTATATAACATATTGTTTTATTCAGGTTTTTAATCCATTCTGATATCTGTATTCATTTTATGGCTCTTTATGCTATTCAAATTCACAGTTATCATGATTAACTGTGTATTTACCTTCATCCAATTTTCCAACTGTTTATCTTTTTCTATTTATCTTTTTTTTTAATTTATCCTTCCACAAAAGTCTAATTTGCTTCTGACCGCTGCCTCCCCTAATCTGGCCTCTATTATGTCCCTTCCTTCATACTTCCTTGTATTGAAAGATAGGTTTTCATATCTGACTAAGTTTGTATGTTATATACTCTCAGAAAATTTTGATTAAAATAATATCCCAAAATTATTCTTCCACACCCCTATCTTCCTTTCCACTATATGTAATATCAATTTTGTACCTCTTTTATGTGTAATAACTCTCCCATGTTTATTCCCCCTTCCCCTTCTCCCAGTGGACTTTTCTTTTTTACTTAATTTATTTTTTTAAAATCATCTCACCATAGTCAACTGACATTTCTGTTCTTTGTCTAATCTAACTGTCCTAATCATGGTAATGAAATTAGGAGTTAGAAAATCAGTTTAAACTTTTTGACTCCTTTATCTTTCACATTTATCATTATATTCTTGAGTGTTCAATTTGAAAGTCATATTTTCTATTCAGATTTACTCTTTTCATCAGGAAGGCTTCAAAGTCTTCTATTTCATTAAATATTTTTTTCAGTTGAAAGAGTATTTGCATTTTTACTTTATATATCATTCTTGGTTAAAGTCCTAGCTCCCTTGCATTCCAAAAGATCACATTCAACCCCCTCCAATGTAGTAAGTGCTATCTTGTATTATGCTGACTACAATACCATGATACTTGAATTGTTTCTTTCTAAGTTGCAATATTTTTTTCTTTACCTGAGAGCTCTGAAATTTGGCTATAAAATTCCTAGAAATGTGAATTTGGGGGTCTTTTACAGCGATTATAAGTGAATTCTTTCATTTCCTACTTTACCTTCTGATTCTAGAATATCAGGGAAGATTTCCTCAATGTCTTGAAATAGAATGTCTAACCCTGTTCTTTTATCAAACAGGGCTAGACATCTTTTATCAAATGTTTTAGGTAGTTCAATAATTCTTAAATCATCTATCCTCAAGTTATTTTCCAGTACAGCTTATTTTCCAATCATATATTTCACCTTTCTTATGTTTTAATTCTTTTGATTTTGTTTTATTGTTTCTTAATGCCTTGTGGAGTCATTAGCTTCCATTTGACCAATTCTAATTTTCAAATAATTAATTTCTTCAGTAAATTTTTGTTCCTTAGTTTCCATCTGGCCACTATGCTTTTTAAGGAATTTTTGTGTTTTTGGAATTGTAGTACTTTAGAGATGAAAAAGACATAAGTAGTTACTTATGGGAAGTTACCTTTCCAACTAAATTTTAAACTTTTTAATGTCTGTGACATGATTTTTAACACTTTTTGACTATTACATAGTATCTAACATAATTCTGAGAAGATTCTGTATACTCAGTAAACATTTATTAACAACATGGTGGCAGGCAGGAAAAAGCTAAAGAGACTTCATGATATTAAACTATTTTTCATGAATATTCAATGAAGTAATATTATTGATAAAGTTACCAGATTTCAAGGTAAAAATGGTGTGTAAAATGAAAGACCTTCTGTCTTTAACTAAAAATAGTATTTGAAATATATTTTGTAACTGCTTCCTGCCTCCTTCACGTTGATGTATCACTAAAATTCAATATTTTTCATTGTTAAATATTTTAAACATATATTCCAGCAAAGTGCCCCTATGATCATGCATTATGATGACATCATCCAAGATGACCCTGAGTTCTTAAAAATTTTGTCAACAAGCTTTAAACCCAAGGAGGTTTTGTTAAAATAGAAAGCAAAAGAAGGGGTTGCTGCAGGATAATAAAACTGACTACAAAAAACTCTTGAAGATTTTTCTTTTTGATTATTTTTAAAGGAAAAGTACTATGAGAAAGAGAATGATTACTTATTAGCAGGTGATATGTCAAAAATATACTTTATTAAAATGAAAATAATTGTAAAAATATTTTCTGAGAAGGCATAGAGAATTCATGTATCTATAAAGGAAAAACAACAATGAAATACTAGTACTTGAAAACATCAAAATATTTAAAATAAAAGTCATGCATAATTTCTACAAAATTAGAATCAAGAGGGGAGAACAAATTCTATTCCTGACTGTCACTAAAAAAACTATATGACTTTGTCAAGTCATGAACTTGTTAAATTTGGCCTTTTTTTAGCAAATTTTGATAAAATTCTTCTCCATTTGCATATTAAGATCACTAAGCTTGGACTTTCTTGGAACTCTTCATGAGTTTACTAGGTATGTGATTTCTGAGCAAGTTACTAAACCCTGTTTGTTTCATTTTTAAATATGTAAAATTAGCCAGAGAAGGAAATGACAAACCACTTTCAGTTTTTGTTTTTTGTTTTGCCAAGAAAGTCTTCAAAATAGGGTCACAAAGAATCAGATGTGATACAATACCTTTTATTCACAAGTTTTTATAACCCCAAGAGGAAAAAAAAAAGAATAGCTAGGGAGAAAAAGAATAAAAGAAAATAAATCAAAGTATTTAAAAATACCTAGAAGAGAATTGAAGGCAATTCAGAAAAGGATACAGGTAAAGAGAGCTATTTTGTTACTATTACATTAAATTGAATGAGGAGGATTATATATACTAGAAGTTCACAAGTTCATATTTGATCTTCCTACAAATGAAGGATATGACACATTTCTGAACATCTCATTTTCTACATTTATTATGTTTTAGTTCTTTGTCTAAAGAAATTTTAATTTGGATGGCATTTGTCAAATTCATCATAAAAATATTTCCAAAATGATTGGTGAAAATATTTTCTTAAGAAGATATATAAAAAGTTAAAGTATTAGTTTTATGTTTTTCTAATGGTATGTATATTATGGTAGTAATGAATCTAACTATGGGAATATTTCCCCTTTTGCTCACTTTTGAACGAGGCCTAAAATTTCATGGATATAAGATGTCCCTTTGAAAAAAACTCCTTCTACCAATGCATATAAACACCTGCTCTGGATATCTTAAATCTCAGTGACTGGCTTGGAACATTAAGAGGTTAAATGACTTGTTCTGGGTCACCCAGGCAGTATGTGTGAGAAGTAAGATTGAAACCAGGTCTTTCTGACTATAAGTCATGCTGATTCTCTTTTGGACACTTACCTAGCTGAAAATTTAGGTCTTAAAAATTGCTTATTAATAATGATAACTCCCAACTGCATAAGGATTTTAAGACTCTTATGTTAGTATTTTAAAAGATGTAGCATACAGTTTCCTACAACTATTATGTTTTTCTTTGTCATAAAATCCAATTTTAAATTCTTACTAGTCATTCCTTTCTAGATATGCCCTCAACCTCTTCATTTCTTCCCATTAACCCACTTTTCTTTTTTTCTCATGCTTTATCCACCATCTGGAACCACTTCCTGACTCTGAATCTAATTGACTCTTTTCAAACCTCATCCCTAGTCCCTATCTCTCCTTCCTGCCTTAAGACTTCAAACCTAAATAAAACAAAATAAAAAACAATTAAATCTTTTTTCTTAGAGTCTTGTAGTTTTCCTATACTCATCTCTTTTTTTCTCTGGATCTTTTTTGTCTTCTCTACTGAAGAGGCCACTCTCACTGATTGTTTCTGAGAATATCTGAGAATCAAAATATAATTGTCCATGCAGTGTTCCAGTTTTTTTAATGTGTGCAAAGCAACACAAAAGTATATTTCATTATGTTGCTTCTAATGTAATCACTCTGATTCTCTCGCCTAAAAGCCATTATGGAAAGATGACTCTCTAAGGAGTTAAGAGTATCAGTCTCATGTGTTGTTTCCTCTAGGTCAGGAAGCAAAGCTGAATTTCCTTAATTCAAAATTAGCTTGAAAGCCCCCAAAGTGCATCTCAGTCAGGTGTTCCCTAGGAACAAATGCAGACTGTTACAGAAATACTGAGTCAGTTTGGAAACTATTGATCTTTTTTTTTTTCATAAGAAAATTACCTTTGGACTTTAGCAGAACTAGTTAGGGTAGCATCTAAGAAAAATAAGAATGAAGAACTTTACTAGGAAAGGCTCTGGGCAAAAAGAATCAGAAGCAATTCTTAGTCTGGTTCTCCACTTGCTAGATGTGTTAAATAGTCATTTTATTAGGTTATAGCAGTCTCATCAGGGAAACCAAACATTGCTAAATTCCTATAATTCCCTGTAATGTTATGACCAGTGGAGCATGGCAGAAGTGATTGAAAACAAGTGAGACTTTATAACATTAATAAATTCATGAAAAGGACTGGGATATAGTGGGACAAACAATTAAAGTCAGAAAACCTGGATTAGGTCTTATCTCTTGACTTGTTAGTCATATGATTTTAGATAAATCCAGTTACTTCAAAGAATGTTTCTTTTCATGTAACATTGAGATTATGGTGCTGTCACTAATTTCATGGTATTGTTGCAAGGATCAAATTGGGTAAATCAAGGAAAATCTTATAAAAACTTGAACTAGCCACACTTAACCACAGTACTTGATATAGCAGTCGGTTAATAAAGGTTTGGTGAATGAATGAATGCATTATAAAATGATCTAATCTCAAAATAGAATTGGAGGTAGCTTAAAGGTTTTCTGGTCTAACTTCTATCCAAATAATAGCTAACATTTGAATAGTATTTAGTATATACCAGGTATTGATCTAAGAGCTTTACAATTATTATCTGATCCTCCCAACAATGCTTCATTGTAAATGTTAGTATTATTCCTATTTATCTTGTTCCTAAATCATGAATCTCCCTTACAATATCCCAATTGATATCCGGAATCTTATTAAAGATGATGTGTCAGAAAACATATTATCTTTCTCTCTCCCTCCATTTTCATACAAGGTTAAATATTCTGCTTTCAAATAGACTTGTTGCTATATATCCCTTCTAGTAATAGATTATCCCCATATTCTTTAGTTGGTTTCTAATTTTTTTTAATGCAGGTTTAGGACTTTACATTTATTTTTTAAAACTTCCATCTTTTGGACTTGACTCTTTCAACAATGCAGTTATTCAAGGCAATTTCAATAGGCTCAGTTTGGAAAATTCCATCCCCATCTAAAAAGGGAACTATGAAAGCTGAATGTGGATTGAAGCATAATATTCTCATCCTTTTGCTGTTTCCTTTTTTCTTTCTTTCTTGTGATTTCTCCCTCTTTTCATCTGATTTTTCTTAAACAATATGACAAATACAGAAATACATTTAAAAGATTTGTACACATTTAACCTAAAAAAAGGGGTTCCATCTTTTAGCTGCTATCCATTCTCTTAGCACATTGAAAAAAATTTTTTGAGATATTTGCCATCTTTTTTAGAAGCAGGTTATCCACAAATTTGATTAACATTTTTTTTTTCATTTTTGTTGTGCATATAAACTATTGATAATTTTTTTTTGCTTTGCATTTTTTTATTTGCATAACATATGTGTGGGTAATTCTTCAACATTAGCCCTTACATATAAGCTATTGATAATTAAAGCAACATGAGGATGCAGAGACAGAAAGAAAATCTGTTCCTGAATCATCTAGATGGGGCAATGGACCAAGTATTGAACCAAGAGTTGGAAGTCCCAAATTCAAATCTGGTATCAGACCCTTTATAGAGATGTGACCCTAAGCAAGTCACTTAACCTCTGTCTGCCTCAGTTTCCCATATATAAAATGGGGATGATAATAATAATTCCCAGAGTTATTATGAATAAACATCAAGATAATCCTTGTAAAGCATTTTAATACATATTAATGCAATTATAATATGTTAACAAAACTGTTTGCAAGTCAGCTATCAATATTTAATTAAATTAAAACATTTATTGGGTACTTGGATTAGGAAGAGGTACTAATCTCAGAGTCAGGAACACCTAGATTTTACATTTCACTTCTTATATATAGATATGTATGGTCTGTGTAATGCTGATCCAATAACTTAGTTTATTAGTATTCTAAGACATTTCCTAAAACTATTAATTACAGCAGTGGTTTGCTTTCCAACTTTTTTTGTTCTACAAACTCTTTTAAACAAAACAACAACAAAAAAAAACTGTTATGTAAGCTCATTTTAATGTAATCTGCTGCTCAAAATATCTTTAGATTAATTCATTAAGTGCTCACAAAAGCTACAATGATAACTTTAGTCCCAAAAAAGTATTCTGAATTAAAATTTACATAATCTAATCATTATTATAAAATATGAAATGTTATTCTAACTATAGTTTTGAAACTAAATATATTAGAGAATCAACTATGAAATTATTAAAAATATTTAATGAGAAATATTTTAGAAGAGCTGAAAGAAGTAATATTGTAAAACTTAATGTGTTTACTATTATCTGCAAATTTTAATATTAAATTATTTTATTTTTTATAAATTTTATCTAATATGAAGAAAATTATAATGAAATGATACAAATTACATGATGTTTAATACAACAATAATCATATACAAATATAATTTCAAAATTAGTAGTGCATTGACTTTTTTATTTGAAATTTTTTTTTCCATTATTTCATTCAACAATACTACATTCTAGCTATAGAAGTTCTCAGTCAATACATCAGTTTGGCTTTATTGCAAAGAGACTGAAGAGGAAAAATGTGAAATAAGAATGAAAATATAGGCTCAAAAGATGTTGTGGGGGGCCTTGAATGCCAGTTTAAGAAGACTGAAATTAGGCTTACTGAAGTTTTAAGAAAATAAAGTTTACCACAGGAAAACTATTTTGGTAGCTATATGGAGGATTTCTTATACATTTTCAAGAAGGAGTCATTTGAAAGAGAGATCTTAAAAGACTTAAAGTCACAAAACTAGCTGTTATAATAATAATAATTCCAATTTTTATAGCACTAGGATTATAAATGCTTTCCTCAGAGACAGGTAGAGGTTGGCTTCTAAAATATCTCAATTTATTTTCTGAGATTTAGTGTTTTGCAGTAGTAAGTGTATTGTTCTTGAAATCCTTAAGATCTGAATGCCAATTCAGCATTAGATAATTGGCAGGGTAACCCTGGTCAAATCAGTTAACCACTATTGAATAAATTCTTCACCTGCAAAGTGAGGATTATAATAACTCTTCCCTCCAAGTGTTATTACAAAAATAAAATGAGATAATATTGTACAGCACTTTATAAACATTAAAGTGTGATATAAATAAATACTAGCTATTTGTTATTATTATTAAACAATAGTAACAAAATTTTGCTTCTGTGAAAGTCAGTTGTTTTGGAACCCTAGACAATTTTCTAACATAATACAATGCTGAAAAGGTGATCACATAAATTGGTAGATAGAGTTTCACTGGGGGAGGGGGTTCTTTTTACCAATGATATCACAGATCCAGTCTACTCTTTCTGACAATAAGCTTTACTACGTACATAAGGCAAACAATATTAGTCTCGATTTACAAAAAATAGCCTCCATTTTCTCTTGTTTTAGACATGATTAAGGAAAAGGTAGGATTTTCTCAAAAGCAAGTAATTATCATTTTTATAATTTACTCTACTGAAGCATATAATAGTATCAGAAATTCACCTTGAGGTAAAAAATCTTAGATTTTGTAGCTTTCACAGTATGTTATAAAGCTTCACCAAGAAGCCACTAAAAAGGCTAATATGTTACATTATGATTCAAGGCAGTGATAATATATAATTATCTCCAGATTGACCAAAGTTTATCATTTTTGATTATTCAGAAATATCCATTCAAAAATATTACGAGCTTATTATGTGTTTGGAAGTTTGCATGAAGCTTAAACTCTAGAAGCTGATTGAGAAACAGGCAAGTACCCAACAAAAAAAGGGAAAGGCAGCTTGTTAATGGGAAAACCAAACCAAACCAAACAAACCAAAGAGACAACAACAAGAAAAACAAAAACAAACAAACAAACAAACAAACAAAAAAACAGATTCAGGGTCATGAGTCTAAAACAAGCTACTCCAAGAAGAGGGAGGATGGCTTGCTTGCTTGCTTTCTTAATTTTTTTTTTTTTTTTTTTTTTTTGCTGAGGCAATTGGAGTTGTGGCTTCCCCAGGGTCACACAACAAGGAAGTATTAAGTATCTGAGGCCAGATTTGAACTCAGGTCCTTCTGACTTCAGGGCTGGTGCTCTATCCACTGCACTATCTAGCTGTCCCTATAGCTTCCTTTCATTCTCTCTTTCTCTCTCACTCACACATTTTACATATCTATGTATGTATATGTATATGTATCATATATTTATATAGGTATATATGCATCCACATATGTATAATATATATTTATATTATATTATTATATCATTGATATATTATATTTTGTTGTATTTTTCTCTGAATATATATGTATATGTATACATATATACATATACATATATATATATATACATATATATATATATAATGAATTAAGAGGAATTCTGATTCATTAAAGTTACATATTTCAGGTTCCTCTAAGATAAGATTATTATTGTTAACTTTTATGTCCATTTCCCTTTTTGCCATATTAGCAGCATTAGAATTTTTTTTTTTTTGCTAAGGCAATTGAGGTTAAGTGACTTGCCCAGGGTCACACAGCTAGGGAATGTTAAGTGTCTGAGACCAGATTTGAACTCAGGTCTTCCTGACATCAGGGCTGGTGCTCAGAATTTTCTTTACTGGAGTTATCACATAGGGATCCCAGTGTAGATTAAAATGAATTGATGCAAACAATAAGATTTAATGTAAACCTAGTTATACAATAAGAAATTTCAAGAATATTACTGAAATAGGTCATGTTCGAGAAAGTAGCTTTAATTAACTTGTACATGATATTTATAGTTAATCAGTTTACAGGGACTGTATAGTAGTTGGGCTTTCAGTATTAACAGCCTGCTGAGTTGTAATAAGATATGCATTAATTATCCTGAAAAGATGTGCAATTTGCAAAGTTGAAACAAAAGCAATATAAGATACCTGGAAAAGGAATGCTTCTTCTTTAAAGTATTAAATTCGTCCATTTTCCCCTACCAATCTTTTTAAAAAAGAGAAAAAAAGAAACAGCTTTTACATCCTTTGATCAGAATATCAAAGTTTTGCCTTTTTTATCTAGGGCTTAAATTTAGATAGATAGATAGATAGATAGATAGATAGATAGATAGATAGATAGATAGATAGATGGATGGATAGAAATGCATACATATATACCCATATGTGTGTATGGATGCATATATACATATTGTATACATACACACATATAATTTTTTTAATGTCTCTGAGCTGCTCTTCACAGACAAATGGACTGGAATACTACCTGCTGGTGAGACATCTGTTTTGTATTCAAAGGTCTCCTGAATTCCTTTTACCTTTAGGCTGTTTATAGCATAACATGAGGCACTATCATTTACACTTATGGCAGTGAAGCAGATGTCCATCTGCCTTGTGTAATCCCCACCTGGCACTACTTGGGATGTCTGGAACTACAAGGCTTGTAGTCAAGAGGTCATAATGTCTGTCACTACTGCTCTCTTAAGAGCAGAGGGCCTATTTCTTTTTGTCTATATTGGTCTGTCACATTAAAGGGAAATGTCTTATGAATACCAAATAAAAGAAATGCAGCTGAAACTAGGAGACAAGCTTTCTGAGTTTCAGAGGAGGAAACATTTAGACCAGACTTTGGATTCTTGGTTTTAATTCAATATTTATGACAGACTTTCTCAGTGATAAATGCTTCACTGACAATACCCCCAGAGAAACTAAACCATCATATATCATTGTTGCTCAAAAGCTTGCTTCATAAAGGAGATATTGGGGTGCCTGTTTGACTTAACTGATTATATACTCTTAGACACATTATTGTCTTAAGGGAGAAAAATCCACAAAATGCTTTAGATTATTAAGGATAGATAATAAAATTTAGGTTAAAAAAGTGAGTCTCACTTAATTCCCTTAAAGTTGAATAGAATGGAATTGGAGTATTTACTGAAAAAAAGAGAAAGTGAGACAAATACACTTACTTTTTATCTGTAGGTTCTTTTTATATATTCTTAAATGTTTGCATACTCTTTTGAATCCTTAAACATGTATGTATAAAAGTCTTAAAATTAATGATGACAGGACTAATACCTTAAATATTTTTTTTCCATAAATAAAGAGCAAAATAGCTTCTTGCAGAACATTTACATTGAGTTCAAAATACTCAAAATACCAAAGAAATAAAACACCAGGAAGGGACAGTGATAACATGTTAGGTAACTGAGAACTCTTTTCAAATTGAAACTAAAATTTTAAAAGAAAATTTATTCTGCAAGACTTGTATCACTAGGGAAAGGTTAAATTATACCTCTAACAAAATCAGTCTAAGTTAAAATATGGTTGAGACATATTGGATGAACATATTACCCCTTATAATTATTGCTATTTATACTTTATCTTGTGCATTGGTGTGTATTTAGTAGAACTCCTTAATTATCTATAGTAAAAATACTATTTTTGGAGGAAAATATAAAAGTATAATTAATTCATGAAAAATCCTATCTCAAATGTATTGGATGCTTATCTAAATTCAACATCAGCATTTCATACATGATGGTTTTAAGTGTATTATACTGGATTTGAGAAAATATGTTCTCAAATTTCACATATATGTAATTATTCCTATTCACTTTAAACCTGCCATTTTTAAACACTTTTTTATTTTGGTACTTTCTGACTACTAATAGAACAATAAAATTACAACTTAGTCTTCCATATTTGAAATTATATAGTAAAATGAATGAAATGTAGTCAACTTAACAAAAAAAGAAGAAAAGTAAGTGAATCGTTCATTAGGGCTTGATATGTTTGTAGACTGGTTTCTCATGAAAATCTTGGGAATTTTACTTTTCATAACTTTGAAAGAGTTGGATAAAACATCTAGCTAATCTACAGAAGTTTAAAGTATCCATTCTTAAATTTTATGATTGATTCTAGGATATGAGAAATTTAAAGAAATATGGAAAGATTTGTATGAAGCCCTTCAAAACCTGATCCCATCTTAATCCTTAACATATAAACTATACATTCATCCTCTTCTGGAACTCAACAGTAGAACTGAACTGGCATTTTCCTTGTTCTTCACATGTAACATTCCTTTATTCATCTTTGTGTCTTGGACTTGGTCTTGTTCATCTTCCATTTCTGGAATACATTCCTAACTCACCTTTTCTTCATAGAATACCTATATTCTCTTCAAAATATTGTTTATGTATTAATTTGTACATGAGGTTTTTTTAAATTTCCCCTTCACTACTATAAGTGACAGTGCTTCATGCTATACCAAAATTTTGAAAGGTCATTTATTTTGTAGGACTTTTATCACATCAAAGCTTAAGTTAAATCTCTATCTAATAAAATCAGTTTAAGGTACAATATGGTTGAGCTTTGTTGGCTAAAACTCGTTAGCTCTTTTAATTATGGACATTTTATACTTGTGTGAGAAAAATATTACCTATTTTACACTTATTTAGTATATATTAATAAACTTTCAAATTGTTTTCCCGGTGGAATATAAACTCTTTGCATGTAGTAATGGTTTCATCTTTTTTTTTTGTAGGTCAATGTTTTAGATCTATAGTAATTGTTAATTGATTGATGGATGAACTGATTAAAAATCAGAACAATGAATAAGCAATATGCTGTGTGCTGGGGATAAAAATATAAGAAGCTTACCCTCAATGAGCTTACATTCTAATGAGATAAAATATAGAGAGAGCAGTAGCCAGAAAAGGAAATTATGGTTAGGTAAGTCATTCTCTCCTGTGGCAATGGTAGCATTGAATTGACTTACTTTGAGTTCTCAGAGCAACACATAGAAAATATAATTGGCTGGTTATCCCTAGATGTCATAGGACAGAAAACAGCTGTGGTGAATATCAAGCTATATGTGGTCCCTGGAAGAACAGAGTTGAGTATTTTAGCTCTTTCCAGGCATGATTTCTGGGTGGTTCAGATTAGAAATAGAACAGCAAAAGTAGTGATAGAAGGAAGAAATTTGGCCAGAGCAAAGAAAAATCTCCATTGTCACATGAAGATGAAGAACTGTGGGGAAAGACTATCAAATACATTACCAGACATAGTCACTATCTCAGTTGGTTTTGTGTTCACTCCATCTGGGAATGTTAAGGCTTGCTGTTTTGACCATGTGTGTCTTAATGCTAAAAGGCTTGTACTCTATTTTTTTTTATTCCCACTGCTCTGTGCAATGCCTACCAGACTAATTACTATATCACAAATATTCAATTGAAGTGAATTTACAAAACATATCAGAATAAACAATCCTGTAGACTATCATAACTAGATTCCTTAAAGAGTTTTCATCTCAAATCTTTGTAACATCATTTTACTATTTTTGTTATATTTTGTAGGTTGACTTTTTATAAATTATATTAGGTTTATTTATTTTCAGATTCAAACATTAATATTTAACATATGGATAAAGTGTATTATACTTAGCAGTTTAAAGTGGATGTCTGAGAATACTCATTAGATATTTAGAACAAACCCTAATATGAGTTTCAATAGAAATTATCTCATGATATCTTTTGTTTCAATCAATTTAAAAAATCATTCACTTTTACAGATGTTTATTGAAACTATACTATGAAACTATACTATGAAATATTACATCTGAAGACTTAACATATATAAAATGAGTAAATATCTTTTCCCTCCATATTTTAACTTCCTAAAATACTGTTTTACTGTTAAATGAAATTACAGATTGGCAATTCCATGCTACAACATTTAATGGAAAAAAAGAAAAATATATTTAAGGAATGCTTTAAGTTAGAAGATAGTTCTTAGTATTTCCTGCCCTTTTAATTTCTATCTTGCACTTTCTCATCAGAATTAGCTGTCTATAATTTACATAGTATTAAATCTATCAACTTGGTAGTTACATTATTTTTTTTTGTTGTTGTTGTTAGGTTTTGTTTTATTAATACAATTATCTAAGTTATCTGCCCCAATTCTAGGTGGAACTTTTGAATTTGTCTAGCAAAATAAACAGTTGGCATTAATTCTACCTTTTTCTACCCTAAATCAAGAATTGAATACATAATTAAAACTGAACTCTGAAATATGAAGCTACTTTTTTCCAAATAATCAGATAAAGTACTCATTAGCTTCAGTGCTCAAAGTCTCACTGATATGCAAAGTGGAGTCTTTTTTTTTTTTTAACTTTTTTTTCTTCTAATTCACCTTCCATTCAGCAGCCATATTAAAGTTCTTTCTCTGCTCAAAAATCTTCATTAGCCCTTTATTTCCCACTGGTCAAAAATCAAAAATCCAACTTTTTACAGTATGTGTTGATTTACATTCCATATTCATAATTCTTTCTAAATGCAGATGACATTTTCTATCCTAATTTTACTGGGATTGCTTTGGATCAGTGAAGCACTAAGAGAAGGCTTGCACTTTGAAATGTTCAACACCATATTGGTAACTGATTAAGATCCAAAACTGCTTTTTAATCTGAGAGTAAGGAGTGAACATCATTTGACATTGGATTTCTCTTCCATGCAGGAAGAACTCATTCACATGTTCTAGGAGCTCATTGAAGACTACATTTTTTTTCTCTCTGATAAGGAAGGCTTGATTTTAAATTTTCTGTTTCACTTTTATTATTATTTTTTTTTAATTTCAAATTTCCTTCTTTTCTCCATTTGCTTGAGTTAGCATAGGACCCTTTTAATAGGCTAATCCGGCAATAACTTCTAAGAAGCCTTATAAAATATAGGTCATTGAATTTTCATGCCTCTGTATTTGGAGCAATTTTAATCTCCAGACTCACTAATTGTGGCAGTCCATGGCTCTTCCAAAAAGTATTCACTTGAGGGAGACTCTTTAAAAAACTTTACCATATGTGATGTTTCAAGTTCTGGTGCATAACCCCAGAGGGGACACTTAAAAAGACAATGCTTCAGCCAACCCCTTTAATCCAAGGACACTAAATAATTTTCCAGAAAGGGGCAAGTGAACAAATGTGCTAAATGAACCTCAATTGATTGCCTGTGAATTTAACCATTATCTGAAATGAAATAAATGATTTGAGACTGAGTTTCTAGATAAGTTAATAGGAACCAATTATTTATATTGAGAGACTGAAGTGATTATGACATTGATCATGGACAAAAAAAAAATTCAATAATTATGGCTTTATGACTTATTTATTTCATTTGTTAAAAATTATATATGCCCATTCATTTAAGAACATATTGGAAAAATGCTTATCTAGTTGATTAAATAATAAAATTTAGTGAGCTAATGTATAGATTGGAAATAAGGAATCAATTACCTGTCCAATAAATGATATAATTTTATTCATTAGAAATGAGTATTTCAAATGTGCTTGTAGTCTGCTAAAGAAAACATGAAGATAAAAGTAAATCTATAGCAAAAGTTTATGTTACAAGCTAACCTTGGATGACTACAAATGAATATGGTTAGACCTAAGATATTACTTTGTTATACACAATCATTTATGTCTTTTCTCTAACTTTTAGCACATGATCATTTAAGCCTGTTACATTTACATGTCTCCAATAAAATATAAGCTCTTTTAGGGGCAGATTTTTTTTTTGTCTTTGTATTTTCATATCGACTCATTGCCTAGCACATGCTTGGTTGATTATTGATCATTCTCAAAGGGAACCAAAATGGCATTACTTCATTTGATTCAAGTCACAGCATGTCTGATAGTGGCTATTCAGACCAACAAGAGCTCAGAACGTTCTACCACAGGCCAGACACACATAGTCTATGTGAACATTTGGATTCTCTAAATTTACACTACTCCCATTTCTCTTGAGCTATTTCAATTCTACTTTGCTCATAAAATATAACACCTTCTTTGATAAAGGCACAAACTTCTTCAGAAAGACCTTGAGAGCTTCTTTGTATTGCTTCTTCTGACCACCATGTGAGTGCTTGCCTTGTATGAGTTCTCCATAAATAGCTTTTCAAGCAAAGCATACATTTGACATTTCAATAACATGACCAACCTATCAGAGTTGCACTCTCTGTTGTAGAGTTTGAATACATAGCAATTTAATTAAAAAATTCTTTAGTGTCTGGTACCTTATCCCACCAGGTGATCTTCAGAATCTTAATTTAGACAATCCAAATAGACATGATTGAATTTCCTGACATGGTGCTGGCATACTATTTAGATTTCACAGGCATTCAACAAAGAAGTCAACTCAAGAGCTCTGTAGACTCTCAAACTGATAGTTCTCAAATATCTCTCCTCTCCCACACTTTTATTTGGAGCCTCCTAAACACTGAGCTAGCTCTAGCAATGCAAGTGTCAACTTCATTATCAAAGCCTACATCCCTGAAAGGGATATTGTCAAGGTATGCAAATGTATCTGCAATATTGAAAACTTCTCCCTTTGCCATAACTGATAGATCCACATATGAGTGATGTGGTGTTGTCAGGCAGAGCATCTATATTTTATTGTTGTCAAATTTAGGCCAAAATTGACGCAAACAAGAGAGAATTGATCCACACTTTGTTGCACATCAATTTTAGAGGTGGCATTGAGAATATAATCATCTGCTAACAAAAATTATGTACCAAAACACCCTCCAATTTAGTCTTGGCTTATAGCTTTTCAAGTTGAGTTTTACCATCAGTGTGGTAGCTGATTTTAATACCATGTTCATTTTCTTTCTTTTTTTTTTTTTTTTAAGCTTTTTATTTGTATAACATATGTATGGGTAGTTCCCCAACCTTGATCTTTACAAAGCTTTCCAATACAAATTTTACCCCCAGTCCCCTCCCCTCCCCCAGATGGCAGGAAGTCCACTACATGTTAATAATGTTGAAATGCTTGAGAAGTTATGCAAGAAAAATCCTATCTACAAGAAAAAAAAAAGAATCAGAGAAAGGCAACACAATGCAAGCAAATGTCAATAGAGATCATGAAAATGTTACGTTGTGGTCCATATTTCATGTCCCTCTTTCTGGGTGTATATGGTTTTCTTCAGTGAACAACTGGAACTGGTTTGAGACAATTCTTTATTGCAGAGAGCCATGTCCATC
>JAJPUD010021735.1:0-22601 GCA_023553655.1 Myrmecobius fasciatus | reverse complement strand
CACCTCATGCAGAAATTGTATATGAACCTAAGAAGAAACTACAAGTATTTGCTGAAAGAGATTCAGAATCTCAGAATCTGAGAATTAGAAGGTAACTCAGAAGCCATCTAGTCCAACCCACACAGAGACTCTAACTGCCAGAAAGATTTTGCTGGCTCTAGATCTCCTTTGCAACTTCCAATCATTTCTTGGTTCTGTCCTTTGGGTCCAGTCTGCTTCCCTTTCCACTCCTCACTCCCATCTCAGTGTTTATGTCTTCTCCAGGCTACCCTACTTCCTTCCAGTGATTCTCTTATGACATGAAGCTGAGAGTCTTCACCCTACTGGTTGTACTCCTCTGGATGCTCTCCAGCTTATCAATGGCCTTCCTAAGCAGTAGTACCCAGAGCTGAACATAATACACTAAACAAAGGCTACTAAAATGAAACTATCTTCTCCCCATTCCATGTCTCTCCTAAATCCAAGCTGAGATCATATTTTCTTTTTGTCTCTCTTATTGTACTGATCATTCTTATTGAGTTTTCAGTCCACCAAAGTACCCAGCTCTTTTTCAGACAAGCTCCTAACCATACCACCTCCATCTTATGTTTGTGAATTTGACTTTTTGTACCTAAATTCAAAACTTAACATTTATTTCTACTCCTGATTTCATTAGATTCAGCCTATTGTTCTAGCTTATCAAGATCTTTTTGGATCCATGTGTTAAAAGGCCCAAGACCAAGCACAGATCCCTTAGGAATTCTGCAGGAGACACTTTGACTTTAAATGAATACTTTTGAGACTGGCCATATAACCAGTTTTGAATCCATTTAATTTAGAGGTTCTTAACTGGGGTCCATGGGCCACTAAGGGGTCTTTGGTCAAATTTTAGTTGATTAATGATTTCGTGAGGAAAAAATGGATTTCTCTTTCAATATAATTGGTTTCTTTTGTAATTCTATAATTTATTTTATGCGTTTAAAAATATTCTTCTGAGAAGGGATTCATTGGCTTTACCAAATTTCCAATCGCTTGGTCAGTCAAGAGACATTCATTAAGCAGCTTCTCCCTGCTAGGCACAGTGAGAAACCCTGGAAATACAAATATGGAAAAAAAAAGAAATCCCATGCTCTCAAGGAGCTTACTATCTAAAAGAAGACAATACCACACTAAAGAAAGCTGAAGAGTAGGGGGAGGAAAGAGGGTGCAAAAAATGAGGGAGTGCAAAAAAATGAGTGAGTCCAGCCCAAAGAGAAGTCTAACCTGGAAGCCCTCTTTCAACAGATACTTTCCAAAGAGTCCTTGCTCTTCCCTCTAGGCTTCCAATTGGAGGAACAGAGTTATGAAAATACTGATGAGGTGTGAGTAACAAAGCTAATGCTACTCAAAGGATTTCCTAGGGGTAAGGTTTCCTGGTTGCATGATAAAGTCCAACCCAAGGATTGGTAGGAACCAGCCTGATAGTGGGAAATAATAGCTGGAGGGAAATAAATTTTCAAAGAGTCCACAACCAAATAATAGCTATTGTTGCCAATGGTGTTTATTTAATCACAAGACTGAATGTTATAAAAGGTGAGATTAATAAAATTGAAAGTAAAAACCTATTGAGTTGGTTTTGTGGGAAAAACTAACAAGATAGATAAATTTGATTAGAAAAAGGAAAGAAGAAAATCAAAATTTTAGTATCGAAAATGAAAAGGGTAAACTTTCCACCAATAAAGAGGAAATCAGAGCAATGATTAGGAGCTATTTTGCCCAACTGTATGCCAATAAATCTGATAATCTAAGTGAAAATGATGAATTACTTACAAAAATATAGATTGTCCAGACTAACAAACTAGGAAATAAATTACTTAAATAACCCATTTTAGAAAAAAGAAATTGAACAAGTTGTTAATCAACTATATAAGAAAAAAATTTCCAGGGCCACATGGATTTACATGTGAATTCTACCAAACATTTAAAGAACAATTAATTCCAATACTATACAAACTATTTGGGAAAATAGGGAAAGAAGGAATCCTACCAAATCCCTTTTATGACGTAGATATGGTACTGATACCAAAAACAGGTAGCATCAAAATAGAGAAAGAGAATTATAGACCAATTTCCCTAATGAATATTGTTGCAAAATCTTAAGTAAATGCTATTAGCAAAGAAATTACAACAAGTTATCCCCAGGATAATGCACTATGATCAAATAGGATTTATACTAGGAATACAGGACTGGTTCAAAATTAGGAAAACTATTAGCACTATTGACTATGTCAATAATCAAACTAACAAAAATCATATGATTACCTCAATAGATGTAGAAAAAGCATTTGACAAAATCCAACACCCATTCCTATTAAAAGCACCAGCACTAGCATTTTTTCCTATACTATATTTATATGAATAAATGAAGTTTTCCTTAAAATGCTCAATAATCTATTTAAAACCATCAGCAAGCATCATATGTAATGGGGAAAAAACTAGAACCATTCCCAATAAGATCAGGAGTGAAACAAAGTTTCCCACCATTACCATTTTATATTGTATTACTTTATCATTCAATATTTATTTAAAATGTTAGCTTTAGCAATAAAAGAAGAAAAAGAAATTAAAGGAATTAGAGTAGATAATGAGGAAACCAAATTATCACTCTTTGCAGATGATATGATGGTATACTTAGAGAACCCTAGAGACTCAACTAAAAAACTACTAGAAACAATTCACAACTTTAGCAAAGTTGCAGGATATAAAATAAATTCCTATGAATTATCAACATTTTTAAATATTACCAACAAAGTCCAGCAGCAAGAAATACAAAGAGAAAAATCCATTTAAAATAACTATAGATATTAAAAAATATTTGGGAGTCTACCTGCCAAGCCAAAGTCAGGAACTATATGAACACAATAACAAAACACTTTCCACACAAATAAAGTCAGATTTAATCAACTGGAAAAACAGCAAGTGCTCACAGATAGGCTGAGCTAATATAATAAAAAGTACAATACTACCTAAATTAATCTACTTATTTAGTGCTATACCAATCAAACTCCCAAGAAATTATTTTAAAGAGCTAAAAAAGATAATAACAAAATTCATCTGGAAGAACAAAAGATCAAGCACTTCAAAGGAATTAGTGAAAAAATGCAAATGAAGGGGACCTAGCTATACCAGACCTAAAACTATATTATAAAGCAACAGTCATCAAAACCATAGTGGATCAGTGGAATAAGTTAGGTTCACAGGACAAAATAATCAATAACTATAGTAATCCAGTATTTGATAAACCCAAAGACCCCAGGTTCTGGATAAAAACTCATTATTTGACAAAAATTGCTGGAAAAATTGGAAATTAGTATGGCAAAAACAAGGCATTGACTGACACCTAACACCATATACCAAGATAAAATCAAAATGAGTTCATGATTTAGACATAAAGAGTGCTATTATAAGCAATTTAGAAGATCATAGGATAGTTTACCTCTCAGATCTGTGGGAAAGGAAGGAATTTGTGACCAAAGAAGAACAGAACACATAATTGAACAACAAATAGATAATTTTGATCATATTAAGTTAAAAAGTTTATATACATAAAACCAATGCAGACAAGAATAAAAAGGAAGCAACAAACTGGGAAAAAATTTTACATCCAAAGGTTCTGATAAAGGCCTCATTTCTAAAATATTAAGAGAATTAACTCAAATTTACAAGAATTCAAGCCATTCTCCAATTTATGAACAGACAATTTTCAGATGAAGAAATTGAAACTATTTCTAGTCATATGAAAAGGTGCTCTAAATCACTATTGATCAGAGAAATGCAAATTAAGATAGCTCTGAGGTACCACTACATACCTCTCAGATTGCCTAAAATGACAGGAAAAGATAATGACGAACTTTGGAGGGGATGTGGGAAAGCTGGGACACTGATACATTGTTAGTGGAACTGTGAACAGATCCAACCATTCTGGAGATCAATTTGGAACTATGACCAAAGGGCTATAAAAATGTGCATACCCTTTGATTCAACAGTGCCATTACTGGGTCTGTATTCCAAAGAGATCATTTTTGTAGTAGCCTTTTTCTCATGGCAAGGAAGTGGAAACTGAGTGGATGCCCATCGGTTGGGGAATGGCTGAATAAGTTATGATATATGAATGTTAAGGATTGTTACTTTTCTACAAGAAATGATCAGGGGGATGATTTCAGAGAGGCCTGGTGAGACTTACAGGAACTGATGCTGAATGAAATGAGCAGAACCAGGAGATCATTATACATGGCAACAAGATTATATGATGATCAATTCTGAAGGACATGGCTCTCTTTAACAATGAGATGATTCAAACCAGTTCCAGTTGTTCAGTGATGAAGAAAGCCATCTACACCCAAGGAGAGGCCTCTGGGAACTGAGTGTGGATCACAACATAGCATTTTCACTCTTTTTGTTGTTGTTTGCTTGCATTTTTTTATTTCTCATTTTCCCTTTTTTATCTGATTTTTCTTGTGCAACAAGATAATTGTGTAAATATGTATAGAAGAATTGCACCTGTTTAACATATATTGGATTACTTATTGTTTAAGGGAGCAGGTGGGGGAAAAGAAAGGAGAAAAAAGTTGTAACACAGGGTTTTACAAGGGTGAATGTTGAAAACTATGCATATGTTTTGAAAATAAAAAGTTTAAAAATAAATAAATGGATGGATGGATAAATGGATGGATCGATAGGTAGATAAAGAAATAAATAAATGAATGAATAAACAAATAAATAAATTAGAAATCTTCCCAATGTATTGAAGGCCTTCCTCACATTCTCTTGATGTCAAGAGAATACCAGCAGGAGAGAGAATCTATATAGGCTAACCACTTTTTTCTTCATTGTGGCACCATGATCACTTCAGCCACAATCACATACTATAGATTAGCTTAAATAAACTAAGGTCAAGAACTAGCTTTCCCAGATATTGTAACTGTCTCTTTTTCTTTCTCTCTCTCCCTTTCTCTGTCTTATCTGAATCCAGACTCCCCTATTTAACAGTCAATGTGACTTTAGGCAAGTTTGTTGATCTCTATGGACCTCAGTTTCATGATCTGTAAAAGCAAGGGTCCTGACTGATTTTTAAAGTCTCTTACAGCTCTCAAATTTTGATTCCTGAGTGCTGGACCAATGAAGTTAAGCTTAAGGTTTTTAGGATGTCATATAACCATGGAAATGAAATCCCAGACCCAAGCTCTATCTTATTCTCTCCCTATTCCCTCCAAACTACAGACCACCTATTTTTAGGACAGTGAAAGTCTATGTGCTCCCTAAATCCTAAAAGTAGTCTGAAACTACATCCTCCTCACTCTAAATACCCACTCTATCTCTTCACAGCCAACACCCAGTATGTACATGTTGCTGAGAAACAAATGTTCATGGTGCTCCTGTGGGGCTTTCAATGTTATCAGAGTTGTTAAAAAAGACTCCACAGCTGTTATTTTCCCTGGCATGTGAAGTGCACAGTGGGTGTTCCTGCAATATTTATAAGCACTCACCAATAAGCCTCAAAATAAACCCTAAGAATGCAATTACCCACAAAGGAACTGGTTTCTAAGCAAGTTCCTTTAATGATACCTTTTATAATGTAAAGAGAAGATTGTTGATTGTATTTTTGGAATGTTATCTATTCTGCATGAATATCAACACGGATTGCCACCTTTTTTGCCATTTATAGTTTTAGAGTTATCCAGAATTACTTTTGCCCAAGTAATTTTGACACCCCATTAATATACTTCATTTGGATGAACTGATATCCCAAACAGGATTTTCCCAGTCATGGAGCATCTGGGACTAGGAAAAGATTGGAATTATCAGGTAGAAAAAGGAAATTCTTTTGTCCCTCATGCCCATCATCAGATTACAGGATTGGGGATTGAAAGGGACACTAGGAAGCACTTAGTTCTACTCCCTCAGCAGAAACTCAGGTTAAGAGAGTTTGGTTGACTCGCCTAAAGCCATATCACTGAGTTAAAGCATGTGAGAGAGAGAACTCAGAGTCAGAGAGAATTGCTGTCTTCTGATTTTGAAGTTTCCTATCTTTTTCAAAAAATACCAGTAGTTCTTTAAAGATTTGATAGAATACTTATAGATTAATCTGGATTTATAAAACTTCAAACAATATTTACAGAAATAAAAATAATAATATTGATTGTCATGCCTAGGCCAAGCCAATGTAATAAAAATGATCCACCCACTCACCCACCCTCAGGCTCTGTGATATCATCAGTGTAGGGGATTTCTAGATGTAGAAACCCCTCTCAACAGCAAAGATTGGTAAATAAAATAAAATGGGTTAGAGAAAGATTTGAGATTAATAAATTTTAAAAACAAATTGCATATGCAAAAATGTTTGTGGCAGCCTTTTTTTGTAGTGGCTAGAAACTGGAAACTGGATGCCCACCAATTGGAGAATAGCTGAATAAATTATGGCATATGAATGTTATGGAATATTATTGTTCTATAAGAAATAACCAGCAGGACGATTTCAGAGAGGCCTGGAGAGACTTGCATGAACTGATGCTGAGTGAAATGAGCAGAACCAGGAGATCATTATACACAGCAACAACAAGACTATATGATGATCAATTCTGATGGACATGGCTCTCTTCAACAATGAAATGTTTCAAACCAGTTCCAATTGTTCACTGAAGAAAGCCATATACACCTACAGAGAGAGATATGAATGTGGACCATAACATAACATTTTCATGCTCTCTATTGATGTTTGTTTGCATTATGTTTCCCTTCTCAGATTTTTTTTATAGATCCGACTTTTCTTGCACAGCAAGATAATTGTAAAAATATGTATGCATATATTCAATTTGTCAAGTATTTTAACATAATTAACATGTAGTGGATTTCTTGCCATCTAGGGGAAGGGTGGATACTGGGGGGGGTGGGGAAATTTGTAACGGAAAGCTTTGCAAAGGTCAATTTTGAAAAATTACCCATACATATGTTTTGCAAATAAAAAGCTTTCATTTAAAAAAAATGTGCATAGCAGCCTTGCATTGTGTAATACCCAAAGGACAAACTTCTGAGCATGGAATATTTTATTCAATTATAATTGCTAGGAGAACTTTTTAAATATAAAACAATATAAATGTAAACAATCAGAATGAAGCATTGTATTTTTCACAATTGTAGATGGGGGAAAGCTTAAAAACAGTCAAAGTCAAGACAAAATATATTACTTTGATCATACAAAATGAAAAGACTTTGTGCAATAAAATCAACACATGTAAAATTAGAAAAAATATAGATTAGGGAGAAAATCTTTTCATTAGATGATTGATAAAAGTCTGACATCTAGCTAGGGAATTGACATCAACATGTAAGATTAAGAGTCATTCCTAATAAGATAACTTGTAGCTGTCACCATAAGACAAGAAACCAAGATGCCCAACAAGGTGATAGATTTGGGAATTAATAGTAGTGAATCAGAATCCCTACTATGTATAATCCTTACTCAATCCAATACCCTCCCCAGTCTACACATTGTAGAAGGGCAGAAATATTGGCCGGCAGTCAGACACTTGAACCCACTCAGAAATATTCTGCTGCTACAGCCTGTTCCAACAAACATCACCCGTCTTTACATTAGCATTGATACAACAAGCCATGGACTTCAACTCTCCTAAGACACATACAAAAGGAGGGAGGAGTCCAATAGGCAAAAATGGAACATGGTCAAAGTGAGAGTGCATTAGGGTCCTCCAAGCAGTAGAATTCTGAAAAAACAAACAAACAAACAAACAAAAAAACTACTTCATCACCCAATCATGAAAATGCAGCCCACTCTGACTAGCATCAGAACCAAATCCAGGTCAGGAGCAGCAATCAGACTTCACCATGGATCAAACCTCTTCTGGACACACTGAAAATTTGCACATCCCCAGCCTATTCCTGATATCCTAGAATAATACAACATCCAATTCCACAAGAAAGCAGCCACAGAACTAGCACAACCTTCCCTCCAGAAGTGCCAAAGGGCCCAGCCCTACTCAGGAAACAGGCTAGAAAAATGAGCAAACAAAAACCAGAATCCCACCATTAAAAGTTTTTATTGTGGTAGGGATGCTCAAGACAAACTGAGAAAAAGAAAATGACTCCCAGACATATACAAGTAAAACCTTAAAGTAAAATTCAGCATAGATACATATACCCAACTAGAATTCCTGGAAGAGATAAAACAAGGGTTTTTTTTTAAGTTAAAATGTTTTTTATGAATGGAATGAGAGAACTGCAGCAGATCCAGAGCAGAAAACTTCCTAAAAATGTGAATAGATTAAATGAAGTCAAGAACTTCATAATGCAATAAGAAGTATTAAAACAAATTCAAAGGACTAAAAATGGAAGAAAGGGAAAATATTTAACAGCAAAAACAAATGGTTTGGAAATCAAGAGGGGGAGGGAATTTAAGGACCATTGGATTACCTGAAATACTATGACACCCTCTTTCCTTTCCCCAACAAAAAATCTTTGACATGATATTTCAAGAGTTTTTAAAAGAAAATTATTATCAGCTCTCTTAGAACCAGAAAACAAAAAAAATTAGGAATCCCCTCGTCTCCTTGAAAGAAGCCCCAATAAAAGATTCTCAGGAATATTTTAGACAAATCTAGAATTTCCAAGTGCAATCAGAAAGAAAAAAAATAACTCAAACATGAAAGAAAGATCTCCTGTTAGGATCACACAAAATATTGCAGCCACCAATATAAAAGAGAAGAAAACTTTTATTACACCATTTCAGAAGGCAAAAAATATGAGTTTACAGCCAAGAATAACTGACCCAGAAAAACTAAGTCAACATTATACTAGGTGAAAAAATTTTAAAGTTTTAATGAAATAAAAGATGTTCAGACATCCATGATAAAAAAAACTATAGCTGCATAAAAACTTTGAACTTCAAGAGGATTCTGGGAAGATGTTTTCCCTTCTATTTAGCCTATCCCTTTCCTTTTCCCCTTTCCCCTCCCACTTTTCTATAAGGTGAGAGAAATTTCTTGATGAAACCAAATGTCTAATATATTCTCTTTGAGCCAGTCTAATGAGGGTAAGAGTCACATAATGTTCATTTCCCTCCCTTCTTTCCCTCAATTATAATAGGCTTTCTTTGCCTCTTCCTGAGATGTAATTTCCCTCATTTTACCTCCACTTTTCCCTTTTTTCTGGTACAATCCCCTTTCCACCTCGTTTCTTTTTTTATATTATAACAGTAAAATCAAATTATACATGCACTCTCTGTGTATACCCACAACAGAAATACAGTTCTCAAGAGTTTTCTTTTTACCTTTTTATAATTCTCATTAGTTCTATATTTGGAGGTCAAATTTTTTGTTTAGCTCTGCTCTTTTCATCAGAAATAAATGGAATTCACCTGTTTCACTGAATGAGCATCTTCTTCCCTGAAAGAAAATGCTCAGTTTAGTAGGGTAATTTATTCTTGGCTGCATTCCAAGTTCCTTTGCCTTTCAGAATATCAGATTCCAGGCCCTTTGATCCTTTAAGGTAGAAGCTGCTAGGTCCTAGGTAATCTTTATTGTGGTCCTTGGTATTTTATTGTTTTTTTCTGGATGCTTATAAAATATTTTTTCCTTGATTCGATAGTTCTGAAATTTAGCCATGATATTCCTTGGAGTTTTAATTTGGGGGTCTCTTTTAGGAGGTGTTTGGTGAATTCTTTCCATGGCTATTTTACCTTCTGATTCTATGACATCTGGACAGTTCTCTTGGATGATTTCCTGAAAAATAGTGTCTAGGCTCTTTTTTTTATCATGGTTTTCAGTAAGTCCAATAATCCTTAGATTGTCTCTCCTACATTGATTTTCCAGGTCAGTTGTTTTCCCAATTAGGTATTTTACATTTTTTCTATTTTTTCTTTTTTGGGGGGTTTTGCTTGACAGATTCTTGATGTCTCATTGAGTCATCCATTTCCATTTGTTCAGTTCTAATTTTTAATGAACTGTTTTCTTCATTTCCTTTTTTTACTTTTTTGTATTTGTCCAATTGAATTTTTAAATGAGTTGTTTGGTTCTACAGAATTTTTTCCATTTCACAAATTCTGGTTTTTAAGGAGTTATTTTCTTTTTCCATTTCACAAATTCTGTTTTTCTGGGAGTTGTTTTCTTTTTCCATTTTGTCAAATATAACTTTTAATGAGTTATATGCTTCCATTTCACTAAGTTTTTTGCAGTAAATTTTCTTCAGATAATTTGTTTTCTTTTCCAAACCCTCTCGCAAAGTTCTCATTTCCTTTCCCCATTTTTCTTCTAGCTCTCTTTTAAGATCTTTTATAATTTCTTTTAGGAGAGCCTTATGTGATGGGGACCAACTTATATCACCCTTTGGGGCTTCATCTGGAGATGATCTGCTGTTAGTCTCCTCAGGGTTTGAAATCTGTGTTTCTCTTTCACCATAAAAACTATTTATGGTCAGAGTTCTCTTTGCTTTTTTACTCTTTTTTTTAAAGTTAAGGTCTGCTGTTAGCGCTTTCTCTACAAACGGCAGCAGCTGCACTGAGTCAGTGCTGACTCACTTCTGGTGCTGGAGGGCGTGGCCAGGTCCCATGTGATTCTGGCCTTTCTGGGCTCACTATTTTTTTGTGCTCCTGTTGGATGTTTTGTGACTTCTCTGCTGATCTGCTGGCTTGCAGCCAGGGCAGAGTAGCCAGCTCTGCTGGAGATTACTCCCTGTAGATTCTCCACTCTGGATCTGCAGGGCCTGCGCTGGTATCTATGTGCCTGACTGAAAGAGACCTTTTCTGGCAATCTTCGAAATTGTCTTCTGCTGGTAATTTTTGCGCTCCCGATATTCGTGGCTTCTGTCAGTCCATTTGGTAATTAGTCTGAGGGTCATGAGAGGAGGTCAGGAAGAAGTGTGTGTCTGCTAGGCTCTGTCCCCGGATTCTGGGAAGATGTGAGGTAGGTCAGAACACTTTGGGGTCTCCAAATGTCCTTCCCAAGTTGTGAACTGATCCAGTAATTCTGGGGACCCATTCAGAACTATGACCAAAGTGACACTACTGAGTCTGTATCCCAAATAGATCATAAAAGAGGGAAAAGGAGGGGGCAGCTAGATGCTGTGTGAGCCTGGGCAAGTCACTTAACCCCAGTTGCCTCAGGGGGAAAAAGAAGGAAAGGGATCCACAAGTACAAAAATGTTTGCAGCAATTGTTTTTGTGGTGGCAAGGAATTGGAAATTTAGTGAATACCCATCAAATGGCAAGTGACTGTATAAGTTATAGTATATGAACATAATGTTCTATAAGAAATGATAAACAGGCTGATTTCAGAAAAGCCTAGAAAGCTTTACATGAACTGATGCTGAGCAAAGGGAGAAAAACCGGAGAACAACTATGAGAGACGGCTCTTCTCAGCAATACAATGATCCAAGGCAATTTCAATAAACATGGGATAGAAAATGCCATCTACATTCAGAGAAAGAACTATAGAGACTGAATACAGATAAGTATTTGGGGGGGGGTGTTTGTTTTTTCTTACTCATGGTTTTTCCCTTTTGTTTTGATTTTTCTTTCACAATATGACTAATATGGAAATATGTTTGAAAGGATTGTACAGCATAACCTATATCAGATAGATTGTTTGCTGTCTTGGGGAGGGGGAAGAGAAGGAAGGGAGGGAGAAAAAATATTGGAACTCAAAATCTTCCAAAAGTGAATGCTAAGAACTATCTTAACATATAATTGCAAAATTAAAATACTACTAAGTAAAAATACAAATACATTTCTTCCACAAAAAAAGATGGATCACCTCAGAAGGAACAAAGAACAGTGGAAATAAATAAAAGTCAACTTTCTTTTAAGACAATTTAAGATCTCCAGGAAAGACCTGGCCTTCAGGGATGGAGGTTTGTTCTGAGTGAAGTGTAAAAAATCAGGCCTACTCTGCAGAATCAGCAAACATGTCCTACAGGTGGCTGGTTTGGGGAGGCAATTTTTTGCCTTAGAAACTTTCATCTCATGGACAATGTGAGGGTGTGATGGCTCAATAGGAAAAGTTGAAGGATGTTTCACAGTCAAAGGACATCAAGCTCAATGGCTTGGCCAGATGCATCCCAGGCTGTGGGGGAGAAGGAGCTAGCACACACCTGGTGGGTGCAATTCAGCAGATGGCTGTATAAACAAGCAGGAGAGGAAAGTTCCTCATTTCAGTCCCAGGGAAGAGAAGACAGTTGTTTACAGCCTCTGAGGCAAGACGGTTTGTGGAATGATAGAGTGGCTGAGGGCCCTAACTGTGGTTTATGAGTAGGAAGAAGAGTTCAAGGTTGAGCCCTGGGATAGACTTCAGAAAATAACAATAATAAGGACTTGAGTCTTGGAACATTGTTCCCCATGCCTCAAGACTAGAACTTGATTACACTAATAGCTGCTAAACACAAAATAAAATAAAAATGAATAAGCAAAGGAAAAAGAATCCAACCATTAATAGCTACTATGAGAATAGAAAGAGATCTGGGTTCCTACTCAGAGGAAGATAATGAAGCTAAAAAAGCCACTTGAATTTTTCAATGAGAAACATCAATTGATCCCACACACAAAAAGTTCTTAGAAGAACTTAAAAAGGACTTTAAAAGTCAAATAAGACAGACAGAAAAAATTAGGAAAAAAAATAAGAGCAATGCAAGAAAATCAAAAAAATTATGAAAAGAAAGTCAACCAACTTGAAGTAGAAAATCAAAAACTTAAGAAAATAATTCCTTTAAATAATTAAAATTGGGCAAAGAGAAGGTAATGACATTCTAAGACACCAAGAAATAATAAAACAAGTAAAAGAAAGAAAAAATAGAAGAAAATGTGAAATATCTCATCAACAAGAAATAATTTAAGAATAGTCATTTTCTGAAAATCACAATAAAAAAAGAATCTTGATATGATATTGCAAAAAAAAAAATTATCAAGGAAAATTGACCTGAAATTCTAGAACAAGAATGAAAAGCAGAAATAGAAAAAACCCACCAATCACTACCTGAAAGAGATCCTAGGAGGAAACCTTAAATAGTCAAGTTTCAAAGTTCCCAGGTTAAGGAGAAAATATTGGAAGCAACAAGAAAAAAAAACTGTTTAAATATCATGGAGCTACAGTAAGGATTACACAAGATCTATGAACTACTATGTTGGGGACCACAGATTTTGAAATACTATGTTTTGTAAAGCAAAAGAGCTAGGATTATAACTAAAAAATAACTCGCCTAGAAAAGTTAAGTATAATCCTGAATAGAAAACTATGAATACTTAATAAACTGAAAGACATGACAAAAACAATAGAACTTAAAGAAAAATTCACCATATAACATTGAAGAGAACTATAAAAGAAACATTAAATCCTAGTTATAAGGGACTCAATAAGGTCAAGTTGTTTATTTCTTACATATCAAAATATTTATAGTTCTTTTATAACTATCATTATTTGGGTACAAAGAAAGGTTTGAGCTGAATTGAGTAAGATGGGGTGGTTCTAAAAAAATGGAATTGCATAGGTAAAGATAAAAAATAGTAACTATATAAATGAGGCATGAAAGGATAATTGATACAGAAGAAACTAGTAGAGGGAAGAGTGGGTAGTACAAGAACCTAACTCTCATCAGGAATGGGTTAAAGAGAGAACAACATATATCTAGAAGGATATAAAACTCTTCTAAATTCAGAAAGAATTAAGAGGGCAAGGAAATAGGGTGGATAGAGAGGAAAAGGAAGAGACTCTTAAGAGAGATGAATAGTTTAAGAGCAAAAGGACAAAGTATCAGGTAGAAGTAAAGCAAGAGGGGTAAGGGAGATAAGAACAGAGTGAGAAGGATAATGAGGAAAAATAGGAAGAAAATACAAAGCAAATAATTATGGCTTAGAATGTGAATGAGATGAATTAACCCAAAAAATGGAAACTGATAGTTGACTAAAAATTTTAATTTAACAATGTTATTTTCAGAAAATACTATAAAAATGAGAGACACACACAAAGATAAAATAAAGGCCAGGAGTAGAATTTATTATTTAAAAGAACAGAAGTGGTAATCATGAAGGATATTTAAAGCTTAAAAAATTAATCAAAACAAAAAATAAGGAAACTAAAATATGTCAGAAATATTATTCAATATTGTTTTAGATAATTTAAAATAGTTAGATGGTATAAAATACTTGAGAGCATATCTGTCAAAACAGGCACAGGAAAAATATAAGCATAAGCATAAAATACTTTTTATACAAATCAAGAGAGATCTAAATAGTTTAAATTTGTTATTCATGGGTAGGTATAATTTTAAAATGATAATTTTACCTAGCTAATCTATAAACCCCAAGGAGATTATTCAAAAATAAGTAGTCTCCACATAAATCAAAATATAACAGCAGTTTTTGTAGCAGCAATGAGACAAAATATAAATAAAATTTAAAATGGCTTACTGTTCATGAATATAATGGAATATTAATGTGCTTTAAGAATGTATGGTAATATAGACAAACACAGAACTATTATGAAATGAAGCAAGCAGAACCATGAATACAATATCTACACTGATTACCCCAAGAAAATTACTATGGTGACAAGGAAGATCAAAACATACACTCAGAAGATGATAACAAAGCCAAAGCTCCTACATCCAAATCCTCCAAGAAAAATAAGAATTGGTCTCAGGCTATGGAAGAACTCAAAAGGGATTTTGAAAATCAAATAACAGAAATAGAGGAAAAATTAGGAAAAAGAATTGATTGTGGTACAAAAAGAAATACAAAAAGTTAATGAGTAGAAGAATGCCCTAAAAAGTAAAATTGGCCAATTGGGAAAGGAGGTTAAAAAAAAGTTCACTGAGGAAAATAATTCCTTAAAAATTAAAATTGAGCAAATGGAAAATTGTGACTTTATGAGAACTCAAGATACAAAAAAGTATAACCCCAAAAATAATAATAGAAAAAATGTGAAATATCTCATTAAAAAAAAACAACTGACCTGGAAAATAGATCCAAGAGAGAAAATTTAAAAATTATTGCTCTATTTGAAAGTGATGATCAAAAAAAGATCTTGGACATCATGTTTTAAGAAATTATCAAGGAAAACTATCTTGATAATCTAGAATCAGAGGGTAAAATAGAAATTAAAAGAATCCACTGAAAGAGATCCCAAGATGAAAACTCTCAGGAATATTAGTGAAATTCCGGAACTCCCAATTTAAGGAGAAAATACTGTAAGCAATAAGAAAGAAACAATTCAAGTATAGTGGACCTACAGTCAGAATAACACAAAGCAACATTAAAGAACTGGAGGGTTTGGAATACTATATTCTGGAGAACAATAGAGCTAGAATTGCAACCAAGAATAACCTATCCAGCCAAACTGAGCATAATCTTTCAGAGGAAAAGGTAGATATTCAATGAAATAAAGGATTTTCAAGCATTCATGATGAAAAGACCAGAACTGAATGAAAAATTTTAACTTCAAATACAGGACTTTAGAGAAACATAAGGAGGTAATTAGAAAAGTGATATCATAAAGTTAATCTATTTACATTTCTACATAGGAGGATCATATTTGTAACTCATCAGAACTTTCTCATGATTATAGCTGTTAGAAGGAGTATATATAGACAGAGGCCACAGGTATGAGTTGAATATGAAGGGATAATATCTTTTTTAAAATGATGAAATTAAAGGGAGAGAGGAATGTACTGAGAGAAAGGGAAAGGGAGAATGATGTAAATTATCTGCCATAAAAAGGAGGCAAGGAAAAGCTTTTACAATGGAGAAGAGGAGGAAGGGATGAGTTGAATACATCCTACTCTCATCAGAATTGGCTCAAAGACGAAATAACATACAGTCAATATGGCTATTGAAATCTATCTTACCCTGCAGGAAAATAGGAGGGAAATGGAATAGGGGAAGGAGGGGGCAATCAAAGAGAGGCCATATTGGAGGAGAAGTGGTCAGTAGTAAAACACTTTTGAGGAGGGACAGATGAAAGGAGAGAGAGAGAATAAATGGAGAAAAATACAGTAGCAATAGTAATTTTGAAGCAAATTTCTCTAAGGCCTCATTTTTCAAGCAGAGGGAACTGAGTCAAATGTATTTAAAAAAAATAAGATCCATGCCCCAAATGATAAATGATCAAAAGATATGATGTATGCCCAAAGGGCTATAAATTCATGCATATCTTTTGACCGAACAATATCACTAGTAGGCATGAAAAACAAAAGTGATTTTTTAAAAAAAGGAAAATGATCTATATGTACAATATATATTTATATATACACACACATATATATATATATTAGTTCTCTTTTAAAAAATGGAAATTGAGGGGATACCCATCAATTGAGAAATGGCTGAATAAATTGTGGTATGTGTTGTGATTTGAAATTATTGTTCTATGGGAAATGATGAGCAGGTATGAGCAGGATGCTTTCAGGGAAAAAAAAAGCCTGGAAAGTCCTCCATGAACTCAAGCAAAGTGAAATGTACTGTATACAAAGTAATAGCAATGTTCTGGGATGACCAGCTGTAATGATTTTCCAGTTCTTAGCAGTACAATGATCCACAATTACTCTGAAGGTCTTATGATGAAAAATCCTATCCACACCCAGAGAAGAAACTGATGATTGTATCTGAATACAGATTGAAGTGAATGATCTCTCTCTCTGTCTCTCTCTCTGTGTCTCTCTTCTTCTTTCTCTCTCTCTCCCTGTGTGCATCTCTCTCACCTCTCTCTCTCTCTCTCTCTCTCTCTCTCTCTCTCTTGCATCATTTCATATGTGATTTCTTAATGGGGAATCAGGTAGGGATAAAGGAAATGGAACTCAAAAGTTTTTAAAACAAATGGAAAATAAATTGTTTTAATGTAACTGGGATAAAATATTAAATAAATTTTTAAAAACAAAAAATAGAGAAAGGCACATTAGAACTAACATTAAAGGTGTTAAACTGGCATAGATTCTAAAAGAAGAGAATTCATTATTGGAAACTCTATGGAAAGATGAGCACACCAATTCTCTGCTGGTGGAGTTTTGCACTGATCCAACAGTTTGGAAATCAATTTACAATTATTCATGAATAGAGAGTAAATTGTTTGCATCCTTTCATCCAGATTACACTATTGGGAATATATTCTTAGAATGTTATTAGCAAGAAGAGAGCCAAATTTACAATAACAATGATACAAAGTTCATAGCAATATCATTTGTGATAACAAAAATCTGGAAACTAAGTATGTCCCCAAAGATTGGGGAATGCTGAAGCAATTTGTAGAACATGAAAATAATAGACTATTCTTGCATCATGAGGAATACTGGATACAAAGAATTCAGAGAAAAATGTGGTCTTGTTTGAAATGATGCATAGTGAAGAAAACTGAAAGAACAATACATACAATAAATCAACTATTATAAATAAAGTTAGAATGGAAACACAACAAAATTTCATCCAATTACAGTGTATAGTATTAATATCATGCTGTCAACTAAAAGACACACTCTTCCTTTTTGTAAATAATCAGTAATCTAAGTGATATAATCTTAACTTAAAGTCCTAGATAGATTTCAGGATGCCTATGGAGTTGGATAAGGGAAAATTATATCTATATGTCAATGTAATAGGTAATCCTCCATTTTTATTTAACTTTGTACATATTTTAAAATAATCTAAGAAGGGCACTCATTGCCTGTTCCAAATATCAACAGCATACACACATACACAAAAGGATAAGAGTCCTGGATCTTGGTTTTTGTTTTATTTTATTTTTCCCCAGAGAAGTACTTTATAAGGCAGATCAACTGGGTGTCTGCTGGGCATTGTTTGTTAGGTCTAAATAAAGTTTATTAACATTTTTAAACAATAAATAAAGCAAGTTAATAATTGCCTCTTTAATTTTTAAAATACTAATCCTAATATAGACTAAGCCCTATAATGTCTGTTTGGGTTTTCAGGTTCACAAAATAATCTTTTTACTCCCTATAAAACTTGCCAGGTCTTTAAAATGACTATATTATAAGATTTGAAACACATTTTAGCCAATCTGGGCAAGGAGAGAAACATGGAACAAATGATCCATTAGATATAAACTCAGCCTGAGTTGAAATACAAGGGGAAAGGAATAGAAATCTCAGTAACTAGTTGTAGTCAAGGCTTTCAAACCCACAAGTTTTGGGTGGTCTCAAGATTCTGGATCAAGTCTTTCCCAAGACACGTTTGTCCATTTCATCTTAAAATAAACTTACATTATTTTTCATTTTCTGTGGTTTGAAAAAGAATGATTTAAGGCTAATAACATAATAATAATAACAGGCAACATCCATCTTAAAGAATAAATCACTAATCAAAATGAGGAGGACTTGGCACTGGAGAATGGACTACGCCTGGCTGGAGGGGAAAGCTTCAGACTATAAGAACAGAATTTGGACAAGAGTTTCTCTGTGTATAAATCCCTTGTCCACTGATGAGGCTTTATGAACTTCTCTGCATTTTGTCCTAACAGAACAGTGCTTTGAGCTTGGGGATTCAGAGCAAGTCACCCAGTAGACATACTAACCCAAAAAACAATACCCCTTTCAAAACTGTAATTAATAATGCCTTTGAACTGATGAACCAAGTGCTGAATTCTGAATGACTTTAAACTCAGCTCTCTCCCCAAAAGCAATTACTCTAAGATCCAAGCACCCCCATGTCACATTTGTGATAGGGGAACTGAAAAAAAAGGGATCATCGTTTGACTCCAAGTGTGCCTACATTGTACAAGTTCTTTGCAGTCTAATATTTGAAGCAGTTATTCAGGAGCCAATTTATTAGAGATAATTTATTCCAGATTCTTGCTGGAATAAACAATGCTCTTGAGTATCCACAGATGTTTAGCCAATAGGGAGCTGACTGGCTACATGAGTTTCTACACATCTTTCAGCAAAATGAAAAACCCACACACAATACCCAGCACTCGGAGCCTTCATGTGGATTTGAGACATTCCCTGGGGCCTTAAATAAATGAATGGATTATTTCTAAATGTCATTTCTAGATGTAATTTTTTCATCTGTGACAGATATAATATGGATAATGGCATTCACTTAATAAGCAATCCAGTATAATTTAACATAGCTTAACAATGGAAGTTATAAAGAGTTTTCACTGGACTAAAGTTTCAGAACACAGTATTACTGACAGAAAGTTGCAGAAGGGAAATGACTAACCTACAATTGGTGTCATACTGAATTCATCATTATATTGTTGCTATTGTTATTCTTTTAATAGCTTATAAGAATCAAGAAAATTTATTGAGTGATTTGATATTATTGGGCTAAAATACTAAGAATTTGATGTAAATCTTTCTTGTTTCATAATGTACATAATGATGATGATGATAACTTACATTTATAGCAAGCATTTATAACATGTTTACAAAGTATATATATTTCCTCATTGGATTCTCAAATAGCCTTGTAAAGTAGGCACTATTATTGTCTCAATTATACAGAGATGCAGAGCTACATAGTAGGTAGAGAACAGGCCCTTGCATCAGGAAGACTTGAATTCAACCCTACCTCTAACCTAAATTGAGTCTATTGGTGAGTGGGCCTGCCTCAAGTGTCTCCTCCCTGCAATCCAGCCTCCATTCAGCCACCAGAGTGATTTTCCTAAAGAGAAGTTTGATAATCCACCTTCCTATTCAATAAATTCTAGTGGCTTCCTATCACTTCTGGGATCAAATACAAAATTCTTTTTTGGTGCTCAAAGTCTTAAATATCCTAGATATCCCATACCTTCTTCTTATATCTTACTCCCCAAAATGTACTCTTTGATCCATAAATACCAATCTACCGGCTGATCCAAAAGCAAGGTGTTCAATCTCTTAGCCCCAGGTTTTTTCTTGACTATCCCCTATTCCTGCAATCTGCTGATTTCTATATTCCTTTAAGCCCTAACCAAAATACTATCTTTCATAGGAAGTCTTTCCCAGATCCTATTAACTGTAATGCTTTCTCTCATTAAGTATTTCCTAATTATCCTGTATATACCTTTCTTTCATTATATTTCTTTACAAGTTGTCTCCCCTATTACATTGTAAGAACTTTAAGATCAGGAACTGTCTTTTGTTCTTTTTTGTATCCACATTTAACTTAACACAGTGCCTTGAACATTGTAGGGTACTTAATAAAAGTTGATTGCTTCATTGATTATTTGGTCATGGACAAGTAACAAGTTAATGTATTGACTATCTGTGTTGGTGAATGGAATATCTCACTAATAATTGTCAGAATAAACAGAGAAATGAATGGAGTGGCTAGGGGCATAGAACTCTAAAGGGTTTTAACTAAGATTTAAACCCAAATTCCATCCAAGTCCAATACTGTATTCACTATGCAATATAGAATTCCAGATTCATTTCTAGAATATTTAGTGTATTAATTAAAGTCTTTGGATACTTTAAAATAGATCATTTGGGGAAAATATCATGGGTTAAGCATGAAACACATATTTTTAACCCAGAACTATCTTTATGTGTAAACTGAGCAGATGATATTCTGCGTAGTATAACAACCTTGTTTTCAAAATTCCATTTAGTATTTCATTCTCCCTAAAATCTGGGGGTAAGTAGTCCCTAGGCAAGTATTCTTTGAATCTCTTCATTTTCTCCTCTGAGAAGGATATCCTTAGGTGACATAGAGATGAGACCTTTATCAGAGATATGGATTCCTCCCCCTATTCTTATTTGTTTCCCTTTTGGTTTTAACTATATTAGATTTGTTTTTACAAAAATTTTAAAATTTAAATAATTAAAATTGTCTATTCTGGGTAAAACCAGAATTTCTTTTAGGATTGTGTGACTGGATACATGTTGTTGGTGGTAGTGGTCATCCATTTCAGTCATGTCCAATTCTTTGTGACCCCAGTGGTGTTCCATTTCCTTCACCAGCACATTTTGCAGATGAGGAAACTAAGGCAAACAGGCTTAAGGGACTTGTATTGGTTCAGACAGATCACAAGTATCTGAGACCAGATTTGAATTCAGGAAGATAAGTCTTCTTGACTCCAGGCTCAGCACTTTATTCACTCTGCCACCTAGTTGCCCCACTGGATTCATGGCTAGGTGTATAACAAATGAATGATGATTTCATCCCTGACTGCAATCAGGGAGATAATTTATCCACAGTAAAATCCCAGTCTAATTCTTAAAATGGGAATTACTGGACTAAATTGAAATTGCTTTCAAACTTCAGACGTTTTCTATACTTTTATAATTTATACCATCTTCAAATTGCATAACTGTATTATGATATCACAATTTGGCATCGTGCTATCCCAAAGAATTCATAAATTTGAAAAGTTCCCTATTAAATTTAAAATTTAACAGTCAAGTAGGGGAATAAGGTCAAGGTACAGTGAAAAGGCCCACTGAATATAGAATTATAAAGGACCTTTCTCTGCTACTTATTACCTAGGTATGTGAGCTTCAGCATATCACTCATTTTTCTATAAAACTCAATTTATATGTTGGACTAAATAACCTTCCAATTCTAAACTGAACTCTATTAGCATATTCCCATTTAGTTAAATTCTAATTTAGATTATGAAAATGAAAAGGAATCAAAAGCTGTGGAAAGGAAAAGTTTAATACTAAGACATTTCAGAAGTTCTCACAAAGGCACACAAGATGAAATGCTGGCCCACCATGTTAACGATCTGGCTACCATGTGTTTTGCATCTCTTTAAAATATGCAGTCTAAATTTCTGTAGTCCTAGTGTATCAGTTGACATATCTATAAATATTATCTTCAACCAGAACAAAGTATAATGGTGACTTCAGGGCCCTTTTCCCCTATTGGTTCCAGCCACAGAAGTATTATAATCGTGTTTCAAACCTTTTTGAACATCAATGTCTTTGGATCATTTAGCGCCAGATTTTTTAAATGATGAAACTGCTATCCACACTCTACCCACTATTCTCAATTCAAGTAGCTAATCTAAATCAATTTCACCCATTAGGGATCTTCCTGAAATCATAACTAATATTTGTAGCTTCTTTGGTCACATATATGAATGTTCAACCTAGCTAAAACCTAAAAGATTGCATTGCCGAAATAGAATATGGGCATCTTTGCTGTGTACACAAGGCCATTTACTTTGTTTTGTTTGTTTGTTTGGGGGGGGGCTAGTTTTTTCTATTTAATTTTTTACTTTTTTCCAAATTACATATAAAAAAATTTTAACCTTAATTTTTTCTAATTTTGAGTTCCAAATTCCCTACCTCCCTACTTCTTTTCCCTACCCCCTCATTGAGAAGGCAAGCAATTTGATATAGGTTGTATATGTGCAGTCATGTAAAACAAATATTTCCATATTAGTCATATTGTGAAAGAAAATACAACCCTCTCCAGAGATAAACAAAGTAAAAAGTATGTTTCAATCTTCATTCCAATGCCATCAATTTTTTTCTCTAGGAGTGTATATATATATATATATATGTATATATATATATATATATAATATATATGTGTATATATATAGAGAGAGAGACTTTTATAAATATATATAGGTATACATATATACATTATCTATCTATCTATCTATCTATCTATCTATCTATCTATCTATCTATCTATCTAT
>JAJPUD010021734.1:0-22603 GCA_023553655.1 Myrmecobius fasciatus | reverse complement strand
CACACACACACACACACACACACACACACACACACACACACACACACCAAGAGCAACCACTCCATTCAAATCATCGAATCTCACTCTGGGCCAGATCCTGAGTCTAGGCAGCCCAAGAAGGGGTCGGAGCTGCCTTGCCCTAAAGGCATCTTCCTCTACGCGGGACACACGGGGAACTTCCTTGGGGAGCGGGCTTGGGGAGGCTGGGGCTGGCAAAGCCAAGGGTAGCTAGTGTTTCTTTCTCTCTTCTGCGGGGCCAGGAGCAGCGTGGGGATCTTGCCCCGAACTCTCGAGGAAGCAGCCAATGCAGAAAAGAAAGAAAACGAGTGGAATGAAAGCTACTTACCCAGAGAGCCCCCGATCGCTGCCCAGGTTCGTTCCCGCAGGAGAGCTAGCGAGCCGCCAGCGGCGGCGGCGGCGCCTTTGTCTGCGCCTCTGCCTCTCCCGCTGCCGCTTGTCCAACCTCCGCCGCTGACCCTCCGAGGCGCCCGATCGCTTGGGCGAGCCTCGGAGCCTGTACTCCTTGCTTAAACAGCAGAGCTCGCTCAATCTGTGCAGGAGCCAGTCTTCCCCTTTTGCTTCTCTCTCTCTCTCTCTCTCTTTCTCCTCCTCCTTCTCCTTCTTTTTCTCCTCCTCCTCCTTCTCCTCCACCTCCCCCCTGCGCCTGGCCAGTTCTCCTCCCGGCTCCGCCCCGGGCTCGGGCCCCGCCTCCTCAGCCGCCGTCAGTCACTGGGCTGGGGCAGGAATGAGGGGGCAGAGAATATGTGTGGGGGCCCACCTGCTGCAGCTGTGATCTCGCTACGCCGCGGGGTGAGCTAAGAGGGATCACAGCTGGACAGGCAGTAGCGGCAGCAGCGCTGGGCCCTGGGACTGTCTCTGAGGCGCCAGCTGTGAAGGGCGCTCTCAGTAAGCTCCCGGGGCCGGCTGACTCAATGGCCCAGGACCAAAGCAGGAGCAGGTGGAGCAGATTCCGCTTCTTTCTGAGCCCTCTTTCCAACTCCTCGTTCCTGGATGTCAGGAGGAATATTAGGCTTTTCTGGATTTGGATTATACCCCACTTTGACCTTCCACTATTCCTGAGAAAATTGACCGCTCCGACAGCAGTCTGTAAACTTAGTGATCACCACCCCCCTACCCTCAGACGCGCCCCGGCCCAGCTTGCTCCGCCCGCCCTACCCTTTACTCCCAGATCTGGGGCCCAAGAGAGGGGAGGAGGAGCCATAAGTAAGAACCAGGTCCCCTCCCTGTCGGAGAGGCTTCAATTCAATTGAAAAAATGATTTCTGTAGACAGAACTTACTGCTCAAGGAGAACAAAGTTGGGAAAAGACGCTGAGCTTACCCTCATGATACTTGCACCGGAGTACAGGAATGTGACACAGAGAGAGAGATTCCTAGAGGAGTAAATACAAAAAATCATAGCAGCTTAGATTAGAGCTGGAAGAGACTTTAGGGGCTATCGAGTCCAATCCCCTTATTGAACGTTCTGAATTCGGATTGTACCCCACAGTCTCCCGACTCTGACCATCTTCCATTATTTCCGTGGAAACCAGCTGCTCTAGAGCGCTCTGCACATTTGCACTGATCGTCCTCCGGTGAATTTTGTTTCATTATTGTTGTTAAAACTTTAAAAGGGGTCTAAACGATTTATACAGGATCACATAGATACTATTTGAGGCAGGATTGAACTCAAGTCTTCCCGACTAACTCCAGTGCTCCATCTGCTGTGCCAGAAAGGAGGGTTGTTATGTCTGAGGGTTCTGGCCACGGCTTCTTAGAGCAGGGAGCTTCGCTTTGTGTGGGCTTCAAAAGCCAGATAGGAAGATGGGAAATGGGGAGGATGCAGGATGGAATTCTAGGCTTTGGAAATAAAGTGAACAAAGGCAGCTGTCTACTCAGGAAAGTACCTGGTGTGGAGGAACAGAGATTAAGTAGTCCAATTTGGCTGGACAGCTTTCAGAAAGAAGTGATAGGAGATCAAATTGGGAAAGGTAGAATGGTACCAGAGTGTGGAGATACTAGAATGACAAATTCCAGTAGAGCTTAAACGTGAAGAGAGAAGATTTTTGATGGGGAGAGAGATGTGACATAATCAGATTTGAAGAAAAGGAAATTGATCTGGCAGCTGGAGGAAGTCCAGATAGGGGAGAGCTGAGATAGAAATTTGCGATTGTATTGGCTATTATTGCAAATGTCTAGGGAGAGATAGTAAGGAAGACCTGTACCAAGAAGTGATAATTGCACTCGAGAAAGGAATGATGAATGAGAGATGTTTCAGAATTAGAACTGAAATGATTTGGTGTCTGATTAGTTAAGAAAGTTGAGGAAGAAGGAAGAAGAGTCAAAGATACACAGCAGAATTTTGAATATAATAGCATAAAATAGTAATTCCTCTGACAGAAATATTGAAGTCAGAAGGGGGAAGGGAACAAAAGGAAAGGGAATAAGAATTTATATAGCACCTACTATGTGCCAGACATTGAGAAGTTGGGTGCCAGATTTGGTGTCAGGTTTTCTTGACTCCAAGCCCAGTACCCTATTTACTGCTTCAACTACTTAGTATATGGAGCTATATAATAATAATAATAATAGCTAACATTTACATACTGTTTACCATATGTAGGCACTGTACCAAGCTTATTATTTCATGTGATCCTCACAACAATCTTGCCCCCTCACAACTTTACCTTTGAGTTAATCTGAATTGGACGCCCCTTTCTCCCATCTTCATTTTCCACTTTTTTCTTTCTTCCTTTGGGGCCCAACTCAGATGCCACTCCTCTGAAACTTCCCTGACATTTTCAGGTGACAGTGA
Organism: Myrmecobius fasciatus; assembly: GCA_023553655.1. Taxonomy (NCBI): domain Eukaryota; kingdom Metazoa; phylum Chordata; class Mammalia; order Dasyuromorphia; family Myrmecobiidae; genus Myrmecobius; species Myrmecobius fasciatus. The sequence continues at coordinate 19,790 of JAJPUD010021734.1, read as the reverse complement.
TCTCTCCTCAAATATCTCAAAATATTTTGTGCAGTCTTCCCTTTTGCCTTTGTTTTATTTCCCCAATATAAAAGATTTTTCATTATTTATCTTTCTTCCATCCCCCATATAGTAGCTAGAAAAATAGCTAGAAAATAGGACCCATGTCAAATTGATCTATGAATCTCTAGCTTCTAGCAAGGTGAATTACAACTTATAGTTAATTTTAAAATGGTTGGTGTACTGTTGAATTTATAAGCAATAATAATAATTCACATTAAGCACTTTCAGACATATTCTAATGCTCATAACAACCATATGCAATAGATAATGAAATAATTTTCTTAAAGATGAGAAAACTGAAGCACAGGGGCATAATTTCATAATAAATAATAGATGCAAACTCGCATCTCCTGACTTCCAAACCTTTCCATTACTATGGAAAAGCTTCCCTGTGAAACTTTTCCTGATTCTCACAATTACTAATGCCTCCTCCATTCTCCAACTACCTTTTATTTATTTACCTGTGTGCATACTGCATCTTTCCCAATCCCAGTACTATAAAAACTCATAGAGGACAAGGACTGTTTTCTCTTTTCTCTTTGTTTCACACATAATAGGAGTTTAAGAAATATTGATCCAGTTGGATTGTTGGCAGTAAAAAAGTGGAATTATTCAGTAGGTAGGTATCTACAATCCCATGATCTCTACACAAGACAAGAGAGAACATTCAGAAGAAAGTCAGCAGTGAATGCCAGATGCTAAAAAAAAAAAAAAAAAAAAAAAAAAGGTCATGGAGGATGAGAACTGAGAAAAGGCTATTGGAATTTTGATGATGAGCAATGGAGACAGAAGCCAGATTTCCAAGAATTAAGAGAGGAATCGAAGAAAGTTAGGAAATTGGAATGTAGAATAGAGTACTTTTCTAAGAAGTTAGATAATAAATAGAAGAAGAGAGATGGGATAGACTTGAACAGCCATAGGCAAGTATTTTTATGATTGGGGTGACTATATATTTGTTGGTTTATCAAAACCCCATGGAGAGAAGGTATTGAAGAGAGAGAATGATTGATGGAACAAAGTTTAGAAGGAGATATCAGGAGACTCAACCAAAGGTATAAGCAGGAAGTTACATCTTAGAAAGGACATCTCTTCCTTTGGGACAAGAGGGAATAAATAAAGAATGGGTGAAAGTGCTGAAAAAATTATGAGTGAAGAAAGGGTGCTGAGGAGGACATCTGAGGGAATTCCTATCAGATGACCAGTCTTTTCAATGAAGTAGGATTCTAAGTCATCTACTATAAAGTGTAAGAGTAAAGGCACAAGTAGAGAAGAGAAGAGAATAAAGACTTTGTAGCATTTGATGTGGTAAATTAGGGAGGGAATTGATTTCCAAGCAATGGTGAAGGCCCAGAGTGGGTGTAATCACCACAGCTTCATGACTATCTCTTGTGATTTTTAGTAGTTCAGGAGTAGAGAAAGCAGTTGATGAATTTGAGAATTATTGTTTAGCCATTTCAGTCATGTCTGATGCTTTGTGACCCCATTTAGGGTTTTCTTGGCAAAGATACTGGAGTGGCTTGCCATTTCCTTCTGCAGCTCATTTTGTAGATAACTTGAGATAAACAGGGTTAAATGATTTGTCCAAATGTCTGAGGCTGCATTTGAACTCAGGTCTTCTTGAGTTATGCACTGTGTCACCTTGTATCAGTAAGCATGCTATCCTGTATAAAAAGTAACAAATCTCTATTTTCCCCTTCCTTGATCAGTGCAGAATTCCCATTTATCACTCATTCTTAACCCAGAATTAAAGCACCAAAGTTTGGGGATTTAATACATATCTTTAAGTGGAGGGAGAATTCTCACCAATCATTGTCATAGCAGCAGGCACCATGACCCTGTCCCACAAATTGCTAATACTATTCTCTCTCAGCTTGTCTGGACAGTGCTACTCCCCTTCAATTAGCTGAACACTGTCTTAACCAGTCCACTGCTCATACCTCTGGGTTTTCCTACTAATGGAAAATAGAAGCTTTTTTTTAAAAAAGGGCACAGATAGGCCAATGCATGGAAAGAGATTTTCCCTCCTTGTGTCCTCCATTTCTCGACCCTTCATCTTGAAATTTCTGTACCCAAAGACACGCACTTTTCTCAAGGGGCCCTGGTAATATTTCTTCAGAAATCAAGTACTTTGTGACCCTTAAAGCCTTCTGGGAGGTATAGTTGGGGAAAGGAAAGAAAATCATCATAAGTACCTCTGGCAGAAGAGAATTACTACAAATAAAATATTAAAAATCCCAAGGATATTAATAAAGAGTGGTTTGGAGAAGAAGATGGTAAACTAGATTCTAAGGTAACTGAGGAAATGGAGAAGTTAACCTCGAGTTTATTAGATTGAGGAGAGAGTAGATTTTATAAATTTTCAAGAACAGGAAAAACTTGGAGATGGTGGCAAAGGAATCTTTTAGAAGCAAAAATGAGAAGCAAGAAGCAAACTAAGAATCTGGGAATAATTCCCTGCAATGGTGCTGGGACCTTAGTTTCTCAACTATAAAAGTAGGGAGTTAATTGTACTAAATTGCTTCAATTGTATTAAATTACTTTCTATCTACAATCCCATGATCTACACATACTCCCCAAATTTATATTTCTAGCTCCACTCTCTCCAGAAACCAAATCCTGAATTACCTCCATGTGGACATTTCTATGTTGAATATGGAATTTATTGCCTTTTTTCTGAAAATAGCCCTCTTCCAAATTTCCCTGTTTCTGTTGAGGGCATCCACATCTTTCTGATTACTTAGGTTCACATCTTCAAATACTCTTGACTCTTCTGTCTCCCTCACTCTACACATCTAATCAATTGCCAAGTCCTCTTAAATCTACCTCTCCGACATTTTTCATATCTTTCCCCTTCTCTTCTCTCAAACAACTATTATTCTGGTTCAAGCCTTCTTCTCCTCTCTTGCTTCATTGTAATAGCTTTGAATTTAAGCTTGATGTTTCCAGTCTCTCTCCATGGCTGCCAATATAATCTTTTTTTTTTTTTTTTTTGGCTGAGGCAATTGGGGTTAAGTGACTTGCCCAGGGTCACACAGCTAGGAAATGTTAAGTGTCTGAGACCAGATTTGAACTCAGGTCCTCCTGACTTCAGGGCTTGTGTGCCAATATAATCTTAAAGCACAGCTTAACCATGTCACTCCCCTCCATAATGGTCTTCCAAAGTTCCTTATTGCTTTCAAGATGAAATATAAACTCTTCAACCTATTATTTGAAAACCCCTCCAAAAGTCTGGCTACAACCAAATTTTCCAGTTTCATATCCCATTACCTCATTTCTGTGTTCCAGCCAAAGAGGACTACCTCTTCCCAGAACTTGATCCTCCATCTTCTATGTTGATTCATTAACCCAAGCTTCCATATCTCTGGCTTTTAGAATCTTTATTTTCAATCAAAGCTCAGTTCAAATGTCACAGGGATGTGAAGCTTTTCCTGATTCTCACAATTACTAATGCCTCCCCCATTCTCCAACTATCTTTTATTTATTTACCTGTATGCATACTGCATCTTTTCCAATCCCCTATATAAACTCTATATACTATATATATAGTACTATATAAACTCATAGAGGACAAGGACTGTTTTCTCTTTTATCTTTGTTTCACACATAATAGGAGTTTAATAAATATTGATCCAATTGGATTGTTGGCAGTAAAAAAGTGGAATTATTCAATAGGTAGAAATTAGAACTGGTAGAATTAACTGGCCCCTAAGGCCTAATAGAATTTTTTCTTTATTTTTTAGTATTTTTCCCAGTTATATGCAAAATAATTTTCAAATTCATTTTTAAAACCTTGAGTTTCAGATTTTCTCCCTTCCCACCCCCTTCATTGAGAACTCAAGCAATTCAACACAGGCTATACATATTCAGTAATGCAAAACATTTCCATAACAACCACGTTCCAAAAGAAAACACAGACCAGAAAGCAAAAAACTTCAAAAAAATAAAGTAAAAAAAGTTTACTTCAATCTGCACCTAATAGAATTTTGAACATTGGTGATTCATATTCAAGTATTATAATGGAAGCAGCTTACCACTGGGTACTTTCAAAGAGTTATATTCTATATTTGAAATGACAGAATAATCACTAATATTTCAGAGCTGTAATTCAGAATTCTAGTTCTTAAAGAAAGTTTAGTTGATAAAGGAAGAGATAGAGAACCCAGGACACATTGTAAGATTGTCATTGCCCCTGGTTCTAACATTGCTTTTAAGTATTGCTTTCAGTGAGAGTTTTCAGGTCCAGCCAAGAAAAGGCAGAAGACCTTAGCTGAGAATAGTCAAATTGGCAGAGAAAAGGTACCTCAAGAAAAAGAAGATGCCAAAACATTTCTTCTCCCCTTCCTTCTCTACCCTCCCAACTCAGAGTGTTACTTTCCCTCTCAGCAGTCCTCTGCTGGTCTAGATGCACCAATTCAACTGGTCTTGCGAGAAAATATATCCTTCCTCTGTGATTGTGAAGCTCCAATGGTCCCATGTAGGTTACAGCTTTTTGTATATGAAAATCTTTTCTCTTTCCCATTGTGAGTGATGGAAAAGGCAACATAAAGTTTATTAATAGAGTGCATAGTAATACTGGGAGGGCACTGAAACTCAGGAAACAGCAATCTTGCTTGCCTGGGGGAGGCTCTGAATTCAGCCTGGAGTGCCTTGGTGAGCCAATCCAAAATCAGTGAAAGTGTTGGGAAGTTGGTGAGAAACGATCTATTCTTCTAGGCCCAAGGGAAAACTCAAATCCAGAAAGGGTTAAGGGCCAAGGTAGTCTTGATGAAGAATTTAACAATCAGCCCACAAATATTAGATACCACTTACTCTGGGATTTAATAGATTTTATTTTATATGAATTTCCATTGACTACTTTGGAATATTATGAATTTGCATGTTTTCCTCATCATTGTTTTTGATGCTATTGAATGATTTTATTCAATTTTAAAATTTTTTCTGTTTTAAATTCTCTTACTTCCACCTCTTTCCTACACATTGAGAAAGCAAGAAATAGGATTGTTCTTCTAATTAAAAACAAAAAATAAAATTCTTGGATTTCATTGATATGAGAAATTCTCCTTAAGGAAACTTCTATCATTGCATATCAATATCTGTTACACAACTTATAGATTTTTTTTTAAACAAACAAACAATGTAGCCACCCTTTTTTGTAATGGCAAGAAACTAGAAACCAAGTGGATGTCCATCAGTTGGGGAATGGCTGAATAAGTTATGGTATATAAATGTTATGGAATATTATTGTTCTATAAGAAATGATCAGCAGGATGATTTCAGAAAGACCTGGAGAAATTTACATGAATTGATGCTAATTGAAGTGAGTAGAACCAAGAGAATTATTTTCCTTTTTGATTTGATTTTTCTTGTGCAGCATTATAAATGTGAAATTATGTATAGAAAAATTATACATGTTTAACATATTCAATTACTTGCTATCTAGGGGAAGGAGTGGGGAGAAGGGAGGTAGAAAAATTTGGAATACAAACAAGGTTTTGCAAAGGTGAATGTTGAAAACTATTTTTCCATATATTTTGAAAATAAAAAGTTATTATTTTTAATAAAATAAAATAACAAATATTTATCTCCTCCCAGTTATATGTAAAGATAATTTTAGCATTCATTTAAAAAAATTGAGTTCCAATTTTTTTTCTCCTTCTAACCTCCCCCTTCTTTCAAACAATAAGAAATTTGATGTAGGTTATACTGTTCAAATATGCAAAACAAACATGCTACTACTATATTAGTCATGTTATAAAAGAAGACACAGACCCAAAGGAAAAAACACATGCACATGCAAAATACAGAAAGTGAAAAAATAGTATACTTTGATCTGCATTAAGACTCTTTCAGTTCTTTCTCTGGAAGTAGATAGCATTTTTCACACAGAATTCTTTGGAATTGTCTTAGATCATTGTATTGCTGAAAATAGCTAGTTATTCACAGTTGATCATTCTACAGTGTTGCTATTGATGGTGCACAATGTTCTCCTGCTTTTTCACTTTGCATTAGTCCATGTAAGTCTTTCAAGATTTTTCTGAAATCAGCCAGTTCATTATATCTTACCCTGCAATAATATTCCATTAAAATCATATATCACAACTTGTTCAGTCATTCCTCACAATTTATAGTATTAAAATTGGATCCATTCATAGTCACACAGCTAGCATGTATCAGAGGTGATACTTCCAGGTCTTCCTGACCATTTCTTTACCCACTATGCAACACTGCCTCTATTGTTAAAAAATATACTGAAAATTCCACTCTTGTGATCAGAAGTAGAGAGGATACAAGGAAAGGAGAACAGCGAAGGAAACAAGTACATGGAGCATTTATTATGTAAGAGACCCTATACTAAGTGCTTTACAAATATAACATATTTATATGTAATATTTATAATTGTTTTAATGTTTAATTATAACAATTGAATATAATAATAACAATTGTATTGGCACTAGACTTGAATGTCTAATTGCCTTGGAATTGGCAAATGATGGAGCAGAAAGTAATCAGTAATCAGATATGACTGATTTCTGAATCCAAAGAGACAAGGAACCAAGCCTCAGAGTAAAAGGCAAAGGTAGGATCATCAGGAAGCTGACTTATACCAGAAAGGCCTAAGGCTCTCACATTTGATTATCAGTTCAGATTAAACTGGTACTACCAGAAGATAGACAGCAAGTGTAGTGAAGTACCGAACAATATCTTATTATTTATTCACTTATCTGTCTATCTATTTTTAAACAAAGCCTACCCTGACTGACCCTATGTTTTCTTCAGTTTGTTTTGATGGCAGCTGTCTGGCTTCTAAGGGAGGTGGGCAGGGCTGGCTCAAGAGGAAGGCTCATGAGGCTCATAGATCTAGAACAACAGGGGGTCTTAGGCTTTCTATTCTAGCTCCCTCATTTTAGAGATGAGTAAACAATAGCTCTAGAAAGAAAAGTGACTCACCCAAAGTCACACAAGTAAGTGTTATAAATGTGATTCAAACAGATATTTTTACTCCAGAATTAGAGGTCTTTCCATTGTGACCAAGTGTTAAGGTGGAATAGAAAAACCAAAGAGTTGCACCCATGTAGTTGAAGAAACAACAGTAGCCAAGGGTAATGACCATTGATTTCTCCACAATTAACATACAATTTAGAAGGAGTGAAAAAAACGTGATTATAGGAATTGAGAAACTTGATTTCTTATTAATGAAGAGGATCCAGGAAGAAGGGTAATTTCTGTGACATTCCTTAAATTGGACGACTTTTAGGAGGGGAAGTAATTTTGTAATTTTTCAAAAATCAGGTGACTTCCAAGAAGTTGAAACTTAACTTCACAAAAAGGTGGCTAAGTAAAAAAAAGTTACTAATGCTATTTTATTGTAACATTCCCTGCTTTGATACTATGATTCTCAACCCTAGGATAACCTATTTAAATGTTTCATCTATTAGGGATTTCTGGATGGAATGATATTCTACCTTAAAGAACATTAAAGGGTGAAAGGCAAAAAGAGCACAGAGTCATAATTTCATATATCCCCTAAGCAAATAAATCTTGTTAGACTCTACAATCTACATAAATTGTCAGGTTACAGATCAAAGTACTTAGAAGGCTAACCATTAAACAACAAACAACAAAACAAAGGAATACAATAATCATTAATATTAAATAACATTGTTTCCTCTGTAACCTGATAACCTACTCCCAATGTCCATTTAATCAGAACTTTTCATCTTGAGTCCCAGATATTCCATGTTGTCATCTGGTTCTTGGAAAACTCTTTCCTTAGCTATTCTGGAATAGGTCTTAATCTCAGGGCAATTCTGAAGGAAACTTCTAACATATCTGCTTCTCTGGTTCCAAATCATTTGCAAGTAGTTCTGCTAAAAATCTACCAGCAATAAGACTCAATACAATTTAGTACAAACTCCTAAATTTATTTTTCTAGCAACTAGATCATGTCCTGAAAACTGACTCAAATCATATAGATCTTATCCTATGAACAACAGAGCTATAAGAACAACAACAAATTAGGGACCCATAGTTCACCTGAAAATTTGAAGAATTTTGATTTTTAGATATCATCTGCTATTTTTATCTTGTCCTGAACCCTATATCTGATGTGAACAATACCAAAAGAATGGGTGAAGAAGAATCTTAAAAAAGATTCCATGAGGACCAGACTTGGAAAATGTGCCCTTCTGTCTCCTAAAATTATCAGAGATTTAAAAAATAGGAAAATAATTTCACTTTCTTTACAATTATCAATGTAATTTTCTATGTAAAATCCTTAATCCAATTTTGAGAATTTGTTACCAAAACATATTCAAGGCCTATATATCCCATGAGAAATATTTGGAAGCTAATTGTATATACATACACATACACACAGAGATATACAGAGATATACACATAATCAGTCTGATTTTGTTGCTTTCTCAATGCTTGCTACATCCATTTAATTGGAAGTGTTTTATATCTGTGTCTCATTTCCCCCCCATGTCTGTGTCTTATTTCCCCCATGTCATCCCGAAAGAATGAGATATTTCAAAAACTTAATCTTATATATCAATAACTAGCTATTAGCAAGGGGATGACAAAACTAAAAATTCATTTCACTAGTTACATAGGATAGGGAACTGATCACAAATACAAGGTAAGAACAGTAAGATCTTTCATATTTGCATCCTATTATATCAACTCAGATGTTTTAGTATTATTCTATTAATTAAATAGATTTGGTATTACAATGACAAAAACTTCCACTATTCACTTGCCCTGATTATAGACATTTGCTATGAGAAGAAAGTTGGGACATAATTATAACAAAATCAAGATAGTTCTTTCAAGGGTACAAACAGACTTGGCATAAACCATAAGAAAGGGAAACACCCCAAAGAAATCATAAAAGAAGGAAAGGGCCCCACATGTGCAAGAATGTTTGTGGCAGCTCTTTTTGTGGTGGCTAGAAACTGGAAATTGAATGGATGCCCATCAATTGGAGAGTGGCTGAATAAATTATGGTATATGAATATTATGGAATATTATTGCTCTGTAAGAAACGACCAGCAGGACAATTTCAGAGAGGTCTGGAGAGACTTGCATGAACTGACGCTGAGTGAGATGAGCAGAACCAGGAGATCGTTATACACGGCAACAACAGTACTATATGAGGATCAGTTCTAAGGGACATGACTCTCTTCAACAATGAAATGCTTCAAACCAACTCCAATTGTTCAGTGAAGAAGGCCATATATACCCAGAGAAAGGGATGTGAAATGTGGACCACAACATAACATTTTCATGTTCTCTATTGATGTTTGCTTGCATTGTATTTCCTTTATTGGATTATTCTCTCTTATAGATACGATTTCTCCTGAACAAAAAAATGATGTGTGGCAATAACTATACATATATTTGATTTAGGTATTCTAACATAATTATCATGTAGTGAATATCCTGCTATCTAGGGGAGGGGTGGGGAGTAGGGGAGAAAATTTGTAACAGAAAGCTTTGTAAGGGTTAATGTTTAGGAATTACCCATACATATGTTTTGCAAATAAAAAGTATTAATAAAAAAAATAAAAAATAAAAATAAATTAAAAAAAAGAAAGGGAAAACACTCTTAGCTTTCTTTGGTTTTAGACATGAGTTACATTTGCCGTCTAATCATCTAGCAAAGTTCATCATTCATAGCCTAAGAATTCCTGTTTGAAAGGAAATAGCAAAATGGGAAACTGAGTCAAGAAGACCCCACCTTTGCCTATGCCAAAGTTGTCACCTCAGCTTTTCCCAGGGACTGACATCCACCTGTAGCAGTTCTCAGACTGCTACATTCCCTTTGGGCAGTACATGGTTTTTCCTCTTGAATGATGGACTATTGACTGCATTACAATTCAAACAATCATACCTGAGATCAGAATTTAGAATAATATTAAATTGCAGTCCCAAGAAATTTTATCTCAAATAGCAAAATATATTTTGCAATATAAGTAGTTAACAATGAGCACACATAAGAACATTTTATTTGTCCATTTATAAATTAAGAATAACCATATTCTAGAGTTTTACACACAAACACATAATAGTTTAAAGATATAACTTCAACATAGACTGTTTATTAACAGGTACAATTTCATAATTTTCATAAGTCATAGCTAAATTATCTATCAGAGAAAACTCATTTTACTGTAAGCATACTTGCAAATCCCCCACTTTGAATGGCTAAGTTCCAAATTTCTCAAATTTCAGTTCTTTAAAATTCTATTCCCACAATGTCAACAGGGTTGATAAGGTCTTATGACCTCATTCAAATAGAAAGTCCCAGGAAACCTCATAGATAAGTATACCTTAAAGAGGACTTTGGTACTTTTCTCCCACTATTAATTATTACTATTATTCATTTTGAAGCAAATATACCCCATTAAAAATTTAAAGTTTTCAAGTATTTTTATTAAATTTTTAAACTGTTCAATTAACTGCCCATAATTTTATAGCATATGTAGATTAAAAGGAAAGTTATTTTTCTATGAACATTTCTGATACAATGACTTCCCAAATTTTACAATATAAGAAAAAATATAAATACAGCAATAACATGCATGATATATAGTTAAAACACAAAACAAAACTTGTTACCAGTCAAGTGACATCAATACAGTCAAATGCATTTCCAAATTATCATACTTAGAAAATCATTCATTTTATTGCTTTTAACATTCTATACCAATCACATCTAAATCCAGTATGGAGTAATTGCATTCAATAAAATAAGAGTAAGAATAGTTTACATTTACATAGTGCTTACTATTTTGCCAGACACTGTGTTAAATACTTCATATTTATATCATTTATCCTTCACAACAATCCTGGGAGGTAGGTTATCCTATTTTACAAATGAAGAAACTCAGTGTTTTCCAAACATGTTTCCTTACTGCTAATATTAAACATATCTTCCATTAAATTTTAATTTACCACAAGTATTATGGTAGAAGAACATACTTTATTATAAATGAGACCACATTATGATTTAGTTTCAGAACAAATTATGAAAAAAATTATGGTGGCACTTCTACCTCTTCATAACTTTTCTTTATTTTTTCTTTAAAATTATCCAATGAACCAAATCAATTTCTTTTGTATTTTTAACCTAACCTACCCCCACCTAACTTAATTCTTTCTTTATTTCCTGATCATATCCAAGACTATAGAACTAATCTTTATTCCACTGGATTTTTCCTTTTCAATTTAGCACACATTTTTATTACACAAAACCAATTAATTGTAATACTGTTGCCTTTGAGGTACTTAAAAGCTTACAAATACTTGGTCTATTTGAATATCTTTTTTGTGAATTTGGTTCTAATTCACCTAAACAATTAAGTTCTGTTAAATTACTCACAAAATACAATAACCATTAGTTTCTATACAGTTAATATATAATTTTGGGGGAGTGAAAAATAGGAAAAATACAATTATAGGGATTGAGACACCTCATTCTTTTTTGGTGGAGAAAAGCAGGAGTCACTGACATGAGCAGAGAGTAATTTTGTGACATTCCTTAAATTGAGTGACTTTGAGGAGGAGGAGGAATCTTGTGACTTTTGCAAAATTGGGTGATTTTCAAAAAGTTAATACTTAATTTCACAACATGGTTGATAAAGGATTTTTAACATAGCTAACATGTATTGGACTACCTGCCATCCAGGGGAGGGGAGTGGGGGAAATGAGGGAAAAATTTGGAACAGAAAGTTTTGCAAGGATCAATGTTGAAAAATTACCCATTCATATGTTTTTGCAAATAAAAAGCTTTAATAAAAAATACAAAAAAGTTTGATAAAGGCAAAATGGAATCACTAATGTTATTTTAATGTAACAAGCTAACTCTTAAGTAAATTTATCAACCCCTATTTGGTGAAGTTTGTCATTTAGATTTAATGGTTTTATGTTAAACCCTAGGGATACAAAGATGAACAGTAACATAGTTCTTGCCCTGTAAGGGTGAGCTAAGTGGGAATGAAGGAAATGTCAGAGAAAGTTGAGAAGAAATAAAATTAAGAAGACTATAGAAGAATGCAGCCAAACTTCAATATGGAATATGACACTAGGGTAGAAATCAATCAATCAATCAATCAATCAATATTTATTAAGCATCAACAACCTGCAATTGTGCTGAGTGCTAGGAATTAAAAAAAAGGCAAAAGGTAGTATTTGCCTTCAAGGAGTTTACAATCCAATGGGGGAGACAACATGCAAACAACCATATGCAAACTATATACAGGACAAATGTGAAATAATCAACAGAGGGAAAGGACTAGAATCCTTCCTGTATTTGGGATTTTAGTTGGGTCTTGAAGGAAACCAGAAAAGCCAAGAAATGGTAAAAATACTAAAAGTTAAGAGATGGAGTTTTTCATTTAGAGGAACAGCAAGGAAACCAGTGTTGTATCACTGGGTCATAGAGAATGGGAAATGTTGCCGGGGGATGGGGGGAGGGGAGTGGGGAGATGAGGGGCAAGGGAGTGGGGAGATGGGGAGAGGGGAGGGAAATGCAGTATGTAAGGTGTAAGAAGACTGGAGGGAGTGAGAAGGCAGGTTGTAAAGATGATTGAATGTCAAACAGAAAATTTTGTGTTTGATCCTGGAGGTGACAGGGAGCCATTGATTGGGCTGAAGAAGGGGAAGGGAGATGGACATGTGATCAGATCTTTACTTAAGGAAGATCACTTTGACAGCTAAGGATGGAATGGAGTGGGGAAGAGACTTATAGCAGTGTGATCAGTTGGCAGGCTACTGGAAAAGTCCATTCCTGAGTTGATGAGAACACATGCCAGAGTACTGGCTGTGTCAAAGGAGACACTTCTCAGGAAGCTTGGCACTTTGGTATGATAATGGCTTGTGCTAAGCACTGGGTCTACAGAAATAAACAATCATATAATTCCTTCCTTTAAGAGGAAGGTGTATGTGGGAGAGAGGTATGAGAGAAAATGAATAAGAAATAAAGTTGCAGCAGAGGAACAAGAAGAATGGAGCCAAACTTCAATATGGAGCATACCACCAATATGGAAATATTGATTATTGGAATGCTGACACCTCTGGAGAAAGGGAAAGGGTGAAGGGAGTGAGGAGGTGGACAAGCGTTTTCTTCAGTAGAGAGCTGAGCCTGAGGTTTCCTGATATTGTCTTTTGGATATGGAGATATATAGAAATGTGTGGTGGCTTGACTTCTTTGACCCACGAATCACATTCTCTCTCCCAATTTGCTCCCCCCTCCAGTGATTTCAGCTTTCTTTTGTAGGTGTGATTATAAACTCCTTGAGGTCAGGGACTATTTACATCTTTGTGTCCTTTGTCTTGGTGATGACTCTCCCAGCTGCCCATGATGACCCCATTGTAGCTAATCTTCCATGATCCCTCTGGCTTCTCCCTCCCAAAAACCAGTTCATGTTCAAGGTGAGGGTCAGATCACAGGATATTTGGGAATGCTGGGTAGAGCCTCCTCCCCTAAACAGGCTTCTTGAGACCTCCCTTTTAATGCTCTTTTGGACCAAGTCATGAGGCAGGTTATATTCTGTGCCCCCAATACTTAGTCCAGTAACTTGTAAATATAATAGATGTCCATTATTTGAATTTTTTTGTTCCAAGAACATACCTGATTTTAAGGCATTTCTGGAAATGTTCTAGGGTACAAAGATTACCTGGAAATGTGTTCTAGCAAGGGAACCACCTACTCATTTAACCATGCAGAATTACTTAATAGATCTGTAGCAGAGGTTATCTCAATACTCATTTGCCTGGAAGATGGACAGGACAAGGAGAAAATATGGAAATGTTTATGTGTGCGTCATTCAGTCCTGATAAGAGGGATCTTCAGATTCTCCACCCAAACTAGATTGCTCATTAGTGTGCACATGACCAACACACACAAGTTTCAAAAGTCCTGTGAATTTGACAGCTTTTTTTTTTAGCATCATAGTAGTATATCATTGACAGACCATACCCAGAAACTAACACACACACACACACACACACACACACACACACACACACACACACACTCTGTCTCTCTCTTTCTCTGTCTCTGCCTGTCTGTCTCTCTCTCCTCCTCTCTCCCCCTTCTCTCTTTCCCCCTCCTTCTCTCTCTCTTTTCTGTCTCTGTCTCTCTCTGTTTCTCTTTGTTGGTCTCTCTCTCTGTCTGTCTCTCACACAGACACACAGACACACACACACACACACACACACACACACACTCCCTGAAAATGAAGCTACATGATTATTGAAAGCATATAGTTAAAATATGCATTGATAACTTAGGACAGCTCAAAAACAAACATGCCATTTAATCAAAGGATTTTTGTATGGAGAACTTCAAAAATCTTGACAATTCTGCACAGAACTGGATCATAGAAAGGAAGCTTTATAATAGCCTTAAATAGACTGGAATTTCTGGCCAGGTTAGGAGTAAGAGGGGAAAAAAGAGGGAAATTACCTTTCTAGCCATAATGACACTTAAAACTCCAAAACCAGAAGAGAAAGGTCAGGTCCAAAAGAAAAGCCTCCCCAGAAGAAAATACATGGGCCTGAAGCCCCAGCACTGCAGACTCCAGAAAGCTAAATTTGTGCCTCTCTAACCATAGTTTTGTGTTTCTTTGAGGAGTGAAGCTTCCTTCATTTCTCGAGCCTTCTGTTGTCTCCTTGGGGGCCTTCACCACACAACAGGAAGCACTGTGTCGATGGGAGTACAGCATTCTCTAAAATACACAAAAGTTGATGGTGAATATTTTGAACAGTTGTTTCCTCAAGCTCAGTTTATGACATTTCTTTCAGGCAGAATTACTCAAGCATTAATTAGGGTGATCCTGTTTTTCTAAAAATTCAGAAGAATGTCACAAAGGACACCAAGAATCTAAATGAACTGTCCCATAGAATAGAACCAAGTCTGTTGTTCAGTTGTTCCAGTCATGTGGGACTCTCCATATACCCATTTGGGTTTTCTTGGCAGAGATTCAAGAATGCTTGGTCATTTCATTCTCCAGCTCATTTTACAGATGAGGAAACTGAAGCAAATAGGATCACACAGGCAATAAGTAGCTAAGGACAAATTTGAACTCAGGTTCTCCTGACTTCATGACTGATGCTCTATCAGAACCAAGTCTAGTGTGAAAAAATTTCCTGGGCACTAAATTCAAGGGTTTACTTTTGTTTTCTTTAATCACTGGGTCCTCAAATTAGGTCACAGAGTCACCAATAGAATCAAATGAGATAATTTTCATAAAACATTTAGTACTGTACCTGTCACAGAGTAGGTAAATAATAAATGCTTTCCCCTGTCTCCACCCTATAATCCATCATTCACTTAGGAATTGTGCTAATCCCAACATAATATTCCAGAATTGAGATCAAACTAGATCAATATGTTTTACTTAAGACTGGGAGAAGTTGCAGAGGAGAAGTCAATGGGAGGGAAATGAAGGTAGAGGCAGCCAGTGACTAATGAATACACAGGAGGACAGCCCCTAACTCCAAAGCAATTTTCTCAGTTCCTGTGTTTAGCCTTATTTGTCCCACTCCTGATTGGGAAGTTCAAAGGATTTACTCTTCCTAGCCTGGAATATCCATCTACCTTTTTTACTTCAAAACAAAACCCCTAACTTCTGCAACTTTTTCAGAACTGGTCAGTAGTCTGAGCCAAACTAGTTGTCTAATATTAAATTGTGTGTACATGCATCTTCACTTTCTGGAATCAACTCAAAAGTGGGTTTCGGCATGGCCATGGGGAGGGAGGTATCTGACACATCTTGTACCTTACTTATATGAATACAAATAGCTTGTAAATCATTCAACAAATCCTGCAGTTGGTTTAAATTGGGTGTAGCTATCTATATCTCTGTCCTTTGAAATCCCTGCCTGCCCTTGCTGATCACAGGTACCTTAGATGTCCTACCCAAATCCCAACCTAAAACATGAATTCTCTATTTATCATATCCCTATCAAGAGGATTTGAACACCTCTAGCAATAAAGAATTTTCTACTTCACAAACTACTCTATTTCACTTTAGTTGCTAAGCATTTATGAAGCACTTCTTACATACAAGGCATTGTACTAGGTGCTAGGGCCCACAAAGACAAAAATAAAACAATTCCCATCCTCAAAGAGCTTACATTCTATCAATTATTAGGAAGAACTTTTCTTCTATTATGGTGAAATCTACCCTCAGTGATGTGTGTACATTGTTCTTCTTTCTGCCTTTTGGGATCAAACAAAATTATTTAATCCCTTTTCCAAAGTGGTAGTCTTTAACTACAGTCATCCCTTTCATATTGAGACTCTTTCAATGAGTTTTCAATATATCACAGGTCAGCATAAGAAATTAAATAGGAATTTTTTTGGAGTTTTGTGGAAGTCACAGAAGCCACAAGAAGGCAAGCAGATGACACAAAAAGTTTAGAAAATCAGAAATGCATAAAATATATGTATGGTATTATATATCAACCCAAATGTTACAATAAAGTACAGTAAACACCCCATAAAAGAAAAAAAAAATCAGCTTTCTTCTCTGACATGAAAGAAGGGCCAAAAAAATTTGTATGCATTTTCCAGATTGCAAGTCAGTGATGCCCCTAATCCCAGCTATGTGGAAGGGATAACTGTATTTGAAAGTAGCTTTCCTTGGCAGCCCTTTTTGTAGCGGCAAGAAACTGGAAGCTGAATGAATGTCCATCAATTGGAGAATGGCTGAATCAATTATGGTATATGAATGTTATGGAATATTATTGTTCTGTAAGAAATAATCAGCAGGATGATTTTAGAGAGGCCTGGAGAGACTTGCATGAACTGATGCTGAGTGAAATGAGCAGGAGCAGGAGATCATTGTACACGGCAACAACAAGACTATATGATGATCAATTCTGATGGACATGATTCTCTTCAACAAGGAGGTGATTCAAACCAGTTCCTATTGTTCAGCAATGAAAATAGTCATATACATCCAGAGAGAAGCCTGTGGGAACTGAGTGTGGACCACAACACAGCATTTTAATGCTTTCTGTGAATATTTCCCTGCATTTTGTTTTCCTTCTTAGGTTGTTTTTTTTTTCTCTTTCTAGATCTGATTTTTCTTGTGCAGCAGTAAGATAACTGTATAGATATGTATACATATATTGGATTTGTCATATAATTTAACATATTTAACATGTATTAGACTACCTGTCATCTAGGGGTGGAGGTGGGGGGGAAGGAGGGGAAAAATTTGGAACAAAAAATTTTTTTTGCAAAGGTCAATGTAGAGAAATCACTCATATGTTCTGTAAATAAAAAGCTTTAATTTAAAAAAAAAGAAAGTAGCTTTCCTGTTCCCCCCTTTTTTTCTCAGCTGTTGCTATTCAGCGATTTAGTTGTGTTCAACTCTTTGTGACTCCATGGACCATAGCATATCAGGCCCTTCTATCCTCCCCTTCTCTTAAAGTCTGTCCTAGTTTATGTTCGTTGTTTCCATGATACTATCTATCTATCTCATACTCTGTCATCTCCTTTTCTTTTTGTCTTTAATCTTAAGGGTCTTTTCTGATGAGTCCCATCTTCTCATTGTGTGGCCAAAGTATTTAAGGTTCAGCTACAGTATTTGACTATCCAGTGAATAGACTGAATTAATTTTTTAAAGTATTAACTGATTTGATCTATTTTCAGTTCCTTCAATCAGCCCTCACTTGATTCCCACCTTCAACACCATCCTCACAATATTTTGTCCAGCTTCTTAATGTCCCCTCCTAAAATGTGAAGCCCACAGCTGAATAAACACTGCAGCTCTGTCAGAGTGGGGTTGGGCACACTGACAGGATGCTACAGTGAAGCAGGCAGGACCACACAAGACAACATAGGTCATGGTAGTGGAGCAAGACAAAACAGAATCCAGGTGAGATGTCATGGCCACAAGCCCCCAGCTTAGTGTAGGGAGCTACCACAGCAGAATTGTGCCAAATAAGCCAGTGTCAACAAGGTTTTAGGAAGAAAAGAAAGATAAGGACAATTTGAATTTGTCACAGCATGGACAGTAATGATTCTCTCTCTGTGTGTGTGTCTTTGTGTATCTCTGTCTCTGTGTCTCTGTTTCTTTCTCTCTGTCTCTCTGTGTCTCTTCATCTTTCTGTTTATCTGTCTTTCTGTCTCTTTGTCTGTCTCTGTGTATATCTCTCTCTGTCTCAGTCTGTCTGTCTCTTTCTCTCTATGAATTTCTCTGTCTCTGTCTCTCTGTGTCTCTGCTTGTCTGTCTGTCTGTCTCTTTCTCTTCCTCTGTCTCTCTCTGTTTCTTTGTCTTTCTGTCTCTGTCTCTGTGTATCCATCACTGTCTCTCTGTCCCTATCTCCCTCACTTTGTCACAATTCAATTATTCCTGCTACTTGTACTCTCAGAGACAGAGACAGAAAGAAAAATGAAACATAGATGAAGGGAAGAAAGAGAAATTCTCAAAACTTCTACTTATATAATAGAAAAAAAAATCTCACCTTCCAGTCCAGATTTGGAGTTGGCTTCTTCTCTTCCCAAGCTAAGAATAAATACAATTAGTGTTTTTGTGGCCAGGGCAGCTAGGTGTTGCAGTGGATTGAAGACCGGGTCTGGAGTCAGAAAGACTAATTTCAAATCCAGCCTCAGACCCTTACTAGCTGTGTGACCGTCCACTCTGTTTGCCTCAAGTGAAATGAGCTGAAGAAGAAAATAAGGAATAATTTCAATGTCTTCACCAAGAAAACCCCAAATGGGACCAAGAAGAGTCAGACATGACTGAACAACAAAAATCATTATGGCCAATCCAAGATTTGCCCTGAGGCCTGTTTTATAAGTAACTCTGGAGAGATTACTTAACCATTCTGGGTCACAGTTAGGAGATCGTGAAGTTCCTATCTATCTCTATATTCTATCACATTCACATGTCTTCATATAATGATCTTTCTTTAAGGTTACGGCCACAGAGAGGGCTCACAATATCCTCCTAGAATTTATTTAGGCCTGGGCCAGAAAACCTAAATCCATTAGTGTGTTTCTGATAGCTAGCCTGGGGAAATAAAGCATGCCCCTGGGAGGTATGTGTTTATCCACAGAAAGTGATTGATGTCTTCCATTTGACACCCGGGAAGGAGTAATCTTCCTTACTTAACCAGCACAAGTGACTGGCTCATACATAGTGAGTGGCTGTCCTGATAATTGCAACTCAATGCACTTTGAAATATACATTTTAGTATCCAAGACTATGGTGGAGCAGTGGGAAGGGGATGAATAGGGTGTTTATTGACCTGCTTTCCATCAGATTTATGTCATCTGGTTCTGTGCTCCTCTGGGATCTCTGTGAAGGAGACAGGTGGGTCAGCATGAGAGAAGTCTCCTAGAGAGTGTGATAACTGGGCAAGTGCAGGAAGGAAGGAAGTAGCTAGCTGCCTTACAGACTCAAGGAGTCTAGATTGTCTTTCTAGGTTGTTCTAAAAGTTGATGGAGTTTGGATTCTTTAGTTGTTTTTTTTTTTCCTCTCTCTTTAAGAACTCCTCTCCAGCCTTCACTGCTTTTTATAAAGCTCTGCAATTAGATTTATTGAGTAGTGGTCTATATTCTTTGATTTGATGAAGGGAACAAGAAATTCCTCTAAAAACATCTCTTTTGCTAATGCCTGAAATTATTCCATTGATGATTCATTCATTCATTTATTCTTTTTTTTTTAAGTATTATCCTTTTTTTTTGGTGATTGATTCTCTTTTAAAATGCAAATGCTAATCAC
>JAJPUD010021733.1:0-16407 GCA_023553655.1 Myrmecobius fasciatus | reverse complement strand
TGTGTGTGTGTGTGTGTGTGTGTGTGTGTGTGTGTGTGTGTGTGTGTTTTAAATTATGGAATAAAACAAGTGTCTCCATAGCATAGTATAATGATAATAAAAGAGATGATTGCACATGAAACTGCAAATCTATTATGTACAATTTGCTATCCCATTTAAACATATAATAAAGTTATTATGTAACTTTTTCTTTTCCTAATAAAAGGAAAGACTTTTTGTAAAAGGTGGGATTTTTTCAATGACTTAAACAACACTAGGGAAACACAGAATCATAGTTAAGGAAGGAGGCTTGGGGGACAGTCAGTGAAAATACCCAGTAGGGAAATCAAGTGTCTTGTTGGACATCTACTTGTAGTTAAAGCAAGGAGGCAAAAGTCCCTGGATCAGAGTAAAAAGGAATAATGTATAAGACTACATAGATAGTAAGAAGCTAGGTTATAAGGGAATTTGAATACTGACATCAAATGAGGAATTTAAATAGCATTAAGTCAGCTCCATTTAGATTTTTTTAATATGTATTTCTAATTACTTCCTCCTGATTGTTTAAAAATTATATTGTCTCTTCCCTTTAAAATTATATATATATAAAAAAAAGCTTTGCTTAAGCCTAGGATAGCAGGGAAACATGGAAGCACGTCTAGAATCAGGAAGCAACAGCAGATGGGGGTCGAGTAAGGAGAGAGTGTATGTAGCATTTCTTTATAGACCTAAAAAGATGCTTACAGAACCATGGTCAAAAGGATTCAGTGTCTTGAGCTGAAGGTAAGTAATAAAAATATTTAGAGAAAAGCTAAAGGAGATGGTCCTTGAGCGAAAATGAGGATTCTTTGGACTGGTCCAAGGAGCTGGCATCCTGAAATATGGTCTGAATAATACAGCCCTAATGTTTGGAGTTGGGTCTGCCGGTCTTGCCTGAAAACAGGTCTGACCTTGACAGTGAGGCCGATTCTGCTTGCATCTATAAAAAGAATTTTGGGAGAAAAATCAAATAAAAATGCATCAGAAGAAAGAAAAAGATCGACATTGAGGGCACAGAAGAAAGAAGCAGACGTAGAGGAAAAGTCACTCTGCAGCTGGCAACTCAGCACATTGCACTGTTCCCTATAAATCAGTTCTTGAGGTTTCCATTCAAGGGAAGCCCCTGGCACTGCACAGCATCCTGATGTTACCATGACAACTAGCATCCAGCACCTGGAAATTCCATTGGCCCATAGAATATAAAGAACCATATTCTGCAGAAAGAGACCCACATAAAAAATTTCAAGTATAAAGAAGGACAACAAGGATGACACAGAACTAAGAATCACATTAGAGGAGCTGCCCAGGTATTCAGTTGGAAACAAGGTATAGAAAGACACAATCTCAATTACATGCTTACCAATGTGTAGCATCTGGGCAATAAAATTAACAAAATTTTAAGCTGGTAAATAAAATACATTTTCTTCAAGGAAATATATCCTGAAGGAATGTTTGTTAACTTAATAGTTTAGTATTTAATTAACACATTGGTATTATGAGATCATATTCATCATATTCAATTCAATTCAATTCAACAAATGCTTATTAAGCACCTACTGTGTTCAAAGTCCCACTAGATACTGGGATTGCCTTGTATATGGTAGATACTTAATAAATGTTCTTGAATTGCATGAATATGGTTTAATAATAATTATCCACACTTGGTAGTTTAGGGCTCATGACTAGAATTTGACAATATAATGGTATAGCTCATTAAAGAGAAATCATAAGAGAATCATAAGGTACATTAGAGGATATCTAATGCTCTCCGAAGAACATCTTCTTATAGATGAATAAACTTTGATCTAGAAAAAATGAATTAGAAATTAAATGAAAATTCTTTTGACTATCCAATAATCATTCTATTGTACCATAGGTTCATTTTATTAACTTCCAAGATAGATGCAGAATGTGATGGCTATTTTCAGAATACAGTTCGCAAGACTATTGCAGAAACAAAGAGAGGAGAGATATTGTAGTTTCAGTTCTTTAGAAGACATTTTTAAACAGGGTGGAGATGCTGCATATATTACTTTATTAATACAATTTATTTTGATGTATTCTCTTTCCAATAAACACCTCTCCCAGCAATACTTTCTTAAAAAACAAACAGGAAGTTATACAGGATTGTCAGGCACAGCAGTTGCAATAAAGCATAAAACACTGTACTCTTGCAATTTACCAGAAAGTTAACAGAAAGGTAGGAAGTATTTTCTCACCAGTTTTCTGACACCAGGATATCAGAACAAATTATACATTATTGTTGTCATTTTGTACATTTTTCTGTACTTTGTTATAGTTCTTTCTTCACTTCACACCAGTTCATGCAAGTCTGCAAGTATCATTCTGCTAAAAGCAGAGATTCTGACAAGTTTGACAGCTACATTGCTCCAAAGGTAGAGGAAACAACAAGAGGAGTTCTGAATTTACTAACAAAGAAGAATTTTATACTTAAATGGAAATGACAGCAGCTTGAAAAGAAGGATACCATGTTATCTTATGTCACCAAATGTCTTGCACAAACTGAGAACTGCTTCTATAATTTATAAGAGAGAAAGGCTCAGCCAAAGACATCTGAGAGCATGCTCTTTATCAGGGACAGGAACATTTCCTACCACAAATTAATTATCTATGTTCCCTAAAAAGATTGCTTCATATTTCAACTTGGTCTCAAAAGCCATGTATAATATAAATGAGGCAGAACCTTTCTTATCCCCAAAGTACCAATAGTTCCAAGCAAAAACACATAATGATATGGAAATAGAAATATGATATAACTTTTTATTATTGATATAATTATTACTACTTTACTTCTACTTTGTTAACTAAGAAGAATATACATACATATACATGTGTGTATAAATAAATCATTCTCTCCATCTCTGTATCTTTGTCTCTCTGTCTATCTCTCTGTCTTTCTCTCTCTGTCTGTCTCTCTTTCTCTTTCTCGCTTCCTTTTTGTCTCTCTCTCAAAGTTTGTCATTTCCTTCTCCAGCTCATTTTTCAGATGTAGAAACTGAGGCAGACTGGATTAAGTAACTTGCCCAGAGTCACACAAATAGGAAGTATCTGAGACCACATTTGGATTCATATCTTTCTGATTCTAGACCTGGTACTCTATCCTATATGTCACCCAATTGCTTTTATAATTTAATTTAGCTAGCATTTATATCATATTTGTTATATGCTTAGGACTATTTTATGCGCTTTACAAATATAATCACATTTGATCCTTACAATAATCTTCAGAGGTATATGTTGTTAACATTAACATTTTTAATTGATGTAACTGAAGCAAATAGAGGTTAATTGACCTGCTCAGTGTCCCACAGCTAGAAAGTGTCCAAGATAGTATTTGAACTCAGATCTTCCTGACTCCAGGTCCAGTGCTCTATCCATTGCATCATTTAGTTGCATAATAGAGTACGGTTTTTAATCAAAATGAGATTCAAAACTATCAAGATTACAATAGTGACCTGAAACTGGCAATGTAAAATTGAACAGCATTAAAGTGAGACATTTATTTGATTCAAATCATCAATTACCTAAACAAAAACTATGGGAAACAAACATTGGCAGTTGACTCTGTGAAGAGGAGGCCTTCCATCCCCATCCTGAACTCCCAAAACAACAATTTCAAACCATCACCACAAATGGGGAAGATAAGTGAGCCTAGCTAAAGCAATAAGGGAAAAAACAGAAAATGCTTATTGCCATGTCAGTCAAAAAAATTACTACCATTACCTTTCTTAGTCTCTGATGAAGACTGCCCAGGATGGTGAGTCCAGGATGCAACTTCCAACAGGCCCATGCTCTTGAGACCAGTGATATTCTGTCTAGTTTGATTCCTTCCCATAAGCATCTTTGAAGGCATAATCTTTGTGCAAAAGGGGTCAGGCCATCTCAGCTACCACAACCACCAGCTACCAATCAGTTTCCACCTTTAGAGAGATAAGACCAAGAACACAGGAACAGCAGGATCCTCCAGACCACCAACTTTGATGTCAGTTCTTCACCTCCCCTTCCCTACAGCCATCTGGCAGAGAATCAACTCTTGCAGATAAGTAGTCTGGTAACTATTTCCTTACCAATCACAGCTACTAAACATTTGGAAAAGGAAGTTTTTGCTAGTAAATCCTTGGCTCTCTCAAATGGTTCAGCACCACAGAGAGAAATGGAATCAATGGAATGATATTGAAGATGCATTAACATCTGCTTTGTCACTGCACTTTAAATAGTATACAGGATCTTTCCATTTAACTTGGTGAAAATTCCTCTATTTGCTGACTCTTCCATTAGAATGAGTTCTTTTAGAGAAAGAACTACCTTGCCTTTCTATTTGTATTTCTGCACTTGTACAGTACTTTAAACATCATAAATTCTTAAGGAATATTCAAGTATTACAGTCATATGAAAACTCCTGTGATTTTTAGCAGAATCGAAGTTTAATATTATGTGAGTCAAACCATTGCCACCACTTTGACCACAACTTTTCCTCATATTTTGGTAGAGAGTTAGACAACATCATTATATGATTTTCATAAAGACTCATGAGGTTAATCAGAAATAATAATTAAAATTGTTCAAATTCTATGCTATTCAGAACACATCTTTTAAATTTTTTTCCAGTTACATGTAAAAACATTTTTTAACATTTGCTTTTTAAAATGTTGAGTTCAACATACTTTCCTTTCTCCTCTTTTCTCAATGAGAAGGCAAGCAATTTAACATAGGTTAAATACATATTTCCATATTATCATTTTATGAAAGAAAACACAAAGAAAAATAAAGAATACAAAAAAGTATACTTTGATCTACATTCAGATTCCATCAGTTTTTTTCCTCTGGAAGGGGATAACATTTATCATCATAAGTTCTTCAAAATGATCTTGAATCATTGTATTGCTAAGAAAAACTAAGTCATTCATGATATTGTATGGTAACAACAATATTATCATGCACTGTTGTTGTTACCATACACTTTTCATTAATTCATGTAAGTCTTTTCAGATTTTGGTCAGAATAAATCTTGAGAATAGTGCTAAATTCTGGGTACCATCATTTAGAAGGTACCTGGAAAAGAAGAGAATCCCTAAAGGGGAGTGACCATGAAATTGCAAGATCAGAACAAAGGTGTATTCCTTCTGACTTGGAACACACAAAGATTCTGGGAAGAGCTTGTTCTATTCTGTTGTTATATTCGCTCGACCTATCCAAGAGCACTTGATGTTTTTCCAATTGTTTAGATCTGACTTTATTTGTGTGGAGAGTGTTTTGTAGTTTTGCTCATATAGATCCTGACTTTCCCTTGGCAGATATATTCCCAAATATTTTATACTATCGATAGTTATTTTGAATGGAATTTCTCTTTGTAACTCTTGCTGTTGCATTTTGTTGGTGATGTATAAAAATGCTGATGATTTATGTGGATTTATTTTGTATCCTGCAACTTTGCTAAAGTCGTGGATTAATTCTAATAGTGTTTTAGTTGATTCTCTAGGGTTCTCTAAGTATACCATCATGTCATCTGCAAAGAGTGATAATTTGGTTTCCTCATGACCTCTACTCTAATTCCTTTAATCTCTTTTTCTTGTCTTATTGCCAAGGCTAGCATTTCTAATACAATATTGAATAGTAATGGTGATAGTGGGCAACCTTGTTTCACCCCTGATCTTATTGGGAATGGTTCCAGTTTATCACCATTACATATGATTCTAGCTGATGGTTTTAAATAGAGGCTACTGACTATTTTAAGGAAAAGTCCATTAATTCCTATACTCTCTAATGTTTTTAATAGGAATGGATGTTGGATTTTATCAAATGCTTTTTCTGCATGTATTGAGATTGTCATATGTTTTTTTGTTAATTTGGTTATTAATATACTCAATTATGTTAATAGTTTTCCTAATATTGAACCATCCCTGCATTCCTGGTATAAATCCTACTTGGGCATGGTGTATTATTCTGGGAATGATTTTCTGTAATCTCTTTGCTAATATTTTATTTAAGATTTTTGCATCAATATTCAATAAGGAGATTGGTCTATAATTTTCTTTCTCTGTTTTTGTTTTACCTGGTTTAGGTATCAGTACCATGTCTGTATCATAAAAGGAGTTTGGTAGGAGTCCTTCATTCCCTATTTTTTCAAATAGTTTATATAATATTGGAGTTAATTGTTCTTTAAATGTTTGGTAGAATTCACATGTAAATCCATCTGGTCCTGGGGATTTTTTCTTAGGGAGTTGACTAATGACTTGTTCTATTTCTTTTTCTGAAATGGGACTATTTAAGTAATTTATTTCCTCTTCTGTTAATCTGGGCAATCTGTATTTTTGTAGATATTCCTCCATTTCACTTAGGTTTTCAAATTTATTGGCATGAAGTTGGGCAAAGTAACTCCTGATTATTGCTCTGATTTCCTCTTCATTGGTGGAAAGTTCTCCCTTTTCATTTTTGAGACTAACAATTTGATTTTCCTCTTTCCTTTTTCTAATCAAATTAACTAGAGGTTTATCTATTTTGTTGTTTTTTTCAAAAACCAACTTTTAGTTTTATTTATTAATTCAATAGTATTTTTACTTTCAATTTTACTAATCTCTCTTTTTTTTAGGATTTCAAGTTTGGTATTTGATTTGGGATTTTTAATTTGTTCTTTCTCTAGCTTTTTTAGTTGCAAGCCCAATTCATTGATTTTCTCTTTCTCTATTTTATGCAAATAAGCATCTAGACATATAAAATTTCCCCTTATTATCGCTTTGGCTGTATCCCACAAATTTTGGTATGTTGTCTCATTATTGTCGTTCTCTTGGATGAAATTAGTAATTGTGTCTGTAATTTGCTGTTTCACCCACTCATTCTTTAGGATAAAATTATTTAGTTTCCAATTGGATTTTGGTCTATTTTCTCCTGGCCTTATATTGCATGTAATTTTTATTCCGTCATGATCTGAAAAGAATACATTTATTATTTCTGCCTTCCTGCATTTGATTTTGAGGTTTTTGAGTGCTAACACATAGTCAATTTTTGTATAAGTTCCATGGACTGCTGAGAAAAAAGTAAAATCCTTTCTGTCTCCATTTAATTTCCTCCAAAGATCTATCATACCTAACTTTTCTAACATTTTGTTTACCTCCTTAACTTCTTTCTTATTTATATTATGGTTTGATTTATCAAGTTCTGAGAGAGGGAGATTGAGATCCCCCACTATTATAGTTTTGCTATCTGTTTCTTCTTGCATCTCTCTGAACTTTTCCTCTAGGAATTTCCATGCAACTCCACTTGGTGCATATATGTTTAGTATTGATATTGCTTCATTATCTATGGTACCCTTTAGGAAGATATAATTTCCTTCTTTGTCTCTTTTAATGAAGTCTATCTTTGCTTTTACTTGGTCTGAGATCACGATTGCTACCCCTGCTTTTTTTTGTTCACCTGAAGCATAATAGATTCTGCTCCAGCCTTTCACCTTCACCCTGTATGTATCTCTATGTTTTAGATGTGTTTCTTGTATACAACATATTGTTGGATTCTGGTTTTTAATCCAGTCTGCTATCTGCTTCTGCTTTAAGGGAGAGTTCATTCCATTCACATTCAGTTAAAATAACTAATTCTATATTTCCTGCCATCTCATTTACCCTAGTTTATGCTTTTCTCTTACTTATCCCCTTTCCCTCCTTCATACTATTTTGCTTTTGATAACCACTTCCCTCAAAAAATCCTTCCCCTTTAGAGCCCCACCCACCCATTTTTTTCCCCCTTTCCCTCCTGTTTCCTTATAAGTACGTCTATTATTCCCTCAGAGCCAAATCTGATGAGATGGAGATTAACCCAATTCTCATTCCCCTCCCTTTTTTCCCCTCAATCACTATAGATTTTCTTTGCCTCTACATGTGATGTAATTTCCCTTATTTTACCTCCTTTTCCTCTTCTTCCAGTGTTATCCCTTTTCTACCTCTAATTTCTTGTTCAGTTTATCATATCATAATAATCATAAAATCACAATAATCATATCATAATAATCATAAAATCACAGTAATCATATCATCATCATAATGTAATAATAGATTCATAAAATCAACCCTCATTGTATAAGTATCTATAACATAAATAAAGTTCTCAAGAGGTTTTTTTTTCTTGTTACCTTTTTATTTTTCTCTTGTCTTCTGTGTTTGTAGATCAAATTTTTTGTTCAGTTCTGGTCTTTTCAGTAGAAATAAGTGAAATTCTCCTATATCATTGAATGACCATCTTCTTCCCTGGAAGATAATGCTCATTCTAGCTGGGTAACTTATTCTTGGCTGTAATCCAAGTTCCTTTGCCCTTGAAAATATCTGATTCCAGGCCCTTCAATCATTCAAAGTAGAAGCTGCTAGGTCCTGTGTGATCCTAATTGTGGCTCCCCGATATTTAAATTGTTTCTTTCTGGCTTCCAGTAATATCTTTTCCTTGGTGTGATAGTTCTGGAATTTAGCCACGATATTTCTGGGGGACTTAATTTTTGGGTTTCTTTCAGGTGGTGATTGGTGGATTGTTTCAAGGAGTATTTTGCCTTCTGGGTCTAAAATATCAGGGCAGTTTTCTTTTATGATTTCCTGGAAGAGAGTGTCTAGTTTCTTTTTTTCATCATGGCTTTCAGGAAACCCTATAATCCTTAGATTGTCTCTCCTAGATCTATTTTCCAGGTCAGTTGTTTTTCCTAGGAGATATTTCATGTTTTTCTCTATCTTTTCATTCTTTTGTTTTTGTTTGACTGATTCTTGAAGTCTTGATGAGTCTTTCATTTCCAATTGTTCGATTCTAATTTTTAATGTCTTATTTTCTTCAGTTACTGTTTTTAGTTCCTTTTGCAATTGATCAATTACATTTTTTTCATTGCATTCTTTTTCCATTTTTTCTATTTTATTTTGCAGTGATCTCATTTCGTTTCCCCATGTTTCTTCTAACTCTCTTTTAAGATTTTTTAAGATTCCTTGTGACATGGAGACTAGTTTATGTCTCTTTTTGGGGCTTTTTCTGGAGTTGCTTTACCTTTAGGGGCCTCAGGATTTGAGGTCTGTTCTTCCTTCTCTTCATAAAACTTGTCTATGGTGAGAGCTATTTTTGGTTTTTTATTCATTTTTTAAAAGGTGTGGGGTCTGTTTAAGGCAAAGGTGGGAGAGCTGCTTTAATTTGCCCTGGGGCAGTTCTGCTGATTGAGGTATTTCAAGAACTGGGCAGTTCTGCTGATTGAATTATGTCAGGTGCTGGGCAGTTCTGCTTTAGTTCACCCTGGGGCAGTTCTGCTGATTGAATTATTTCAGGTACTGGGCAGTTCTGCTGATTGAATTATTTCTGGTGCTGATCAGTCCTGTTGATTGATTGATCACCCTAGGGTGCTGTGTAATGGCAGCTAGGTCTGATGCTCATCAGGGGTTCAGTCGTTCACAATCTATCCCCCACAAAAGGCATACCCTCCAAACCACCTGCCCACAATCAAGACAGATTGGCCCAAGAGGCCCCCAGAAGACTCCCAGGTGTGTGAAAAGCACAATGCTCCCACTCCTGTTCCGACTCCTGTTTCAGCTCCCTGCTCCAGCTCCCTGCCTTGGTCTCCCTGTGCTGAAGTCTGGGTTCAGCAGACCACCCCCCTGCCCAATTAAAACAGAACTGTTTTGAAGTTCTTTTAGAGTATCTTCTTCTAGAATCTGTTGTCTTCCAGATATTGTGGATCTTTTGCTTCAAAATCAGTCTAGAGGCTTCATATTTTGTTGGTTTGAGGGGAGGTTAGAGGAGGTTACAGAGACTCCTGTCTGATCTCCGCCACCATGTCTCCACCCCTGCTGATTGTTTCCTACAGAAAAATAATACTCCATAACATTCATATACCATAACTTACTCAGCCATTCTCTAACTGATGGGCATCCCCTCAATTTTCAGTTTCTACCCACTACAAAAAGGGCTGCCACAAATATTTTTGTACATGTAGGACCCCCTTTCCTTCCTTTATGATATCTCTGGGATACTGGAATACTGGGATCCCAGTAGAGATACTACCGGATCAAAGGGTATGCAGAATTTGATAGCCCTTTGGGCATAGTTCCAAATTTTTCTCCAGAATGGTTGAATGAGTTTACAACTCTACCAACAAGGTATTAGTGTCCCACTTTTACCATATTCCCTCCAACAGTTTTCATGATCTTTTTCTGTTGTATTCGCCAATGGTACCTCAGAGTTGTCTTAATTTGCATTTATCTGATCAATAGTAATTTATAGCATCTTTTCATATGACTAGAAATAGTTTCAATTTCTTTAACTTAAAATTTTCTGTTCATATCCTTTGACCATTTGGAGAATCACTTGAATTCTTGTAAATTTGAATTATATTTTTGAAATGAGGCCTTTAGCCTCATTTCTAAAATTTATAGAGAATTGTCTCATATATATGTAAGAATTCAAGGCACTCTTCAATAGATAAGTGGTCAAGGGATATGAACAGACAATTTTCAGATGATGAAATTAAAACCATCTCTAGTCATATGAAAAGTTGCTCCAAATCACTATTGATCAGAGAAATGCAAATTAAGACAACTCTGAGATACCACTACACACCTGTCAGATTGGCTAAAATGACAGGAAAAGATAACGATGAATGTTGGAGGGGATGTGAGAAAACTGGGACACTAATACATTGTTGGTGGAACTGTGAACGGATCCAACCATTCTGGAGAGCAATTTGGAGCTATGCTCAAAAAGTTGTCAAACTGTGCATTCCCTTTGACCCAGCAGTGTTTCTACTGGGCCTATATCACAAAGAGATCTTAGAGGAGGGAAAGGGCCCCACATGTGCAAGAATGTTTGTGGCAGCCCTTTTTGTAGTGGCTAGAAACTGGAAACTGAATGGATGCCCATCAATTGGAGAGTGGCTGAATAAATTATGGTATATGAATGTTATGGAATATTATTGCTCTGTAAGAAATGACCAGCAGGACAATTTCAGAGAGGCCTGGAGAGACTTGCATGAACTGATGCTGAGTGAAACGAGCAGAACCAGATCATCATACACAGCAACAACAGTATTACATGATGATCAATTCTGAAGGACATGGCTCTCTGCAACAAAGAATTGTCTCAAACCAGTTCCAGTTGTTCACTGAAGAAAACCATATACACCCAGAGAGAGGGAAATGAAATATGGACCACAACGTAACATTTTCATGATCTCTATTGACATTTGCTTGCATTGTGTTGCCTTTCTCTGATTCTTTTTTTTTTCTTGTAGATAGGATTTTTCTTGCATAACTTGTAAAGTATTTCAACATTATTAACATGTAGTGGACTTCATGCCATCTAAGGGAGGGGAGGGGACTGGGGGTAAAATTTGTAATGGAAAGCTTTGTAAAGATCAATGTTGGGGAACTACCCATACATATGTTATACAAATAAAAAGCTTTAATAAAAAAATTAATGTCAATGACTAAATAAAAAATTATAGTCAATGACTATAGTAATGTTGTATAGTTGTTACTTGCGAACCTAACCTATTCCATTGATTATTTCTTAGCTAGAATCAAATAGTTTTGATGATTGCTGCTTTATAATATAATTTTAGGTCTGGTATGGCTAGGGCATCTTCATTTGCATTTTTTCATTAATTCCCTTGAAATTCTTGACTTTTTGTTCTTCCAGATGAACTTTGTTATTATTTTTTCTAATTCTGTAAAATAATTTCTTGGGAGTTTGTTTGGAATGGCAGTGAATAAGTAGATTAATTTAGGTAGTATTATCATTTCTATTACATTAGCTCAGACTACCCATGAATATTTGATATTTTTCCATTTGAATAGATCTGACTTTATTGGTGTGGAAAGTGTTTTGTAATTTTGTTCATATAGTTTCTGACATTGCCTTGGCAGGTAGATTTTGAAATATTTTATTTATATTATCTACATATTATTGTTTATATACATATATTATAATATTTATTATTTTACCTTCAGATTATGCTATTTTTATTTATTATATTATTTATATTATCGAGTTATTTTAAATGTAATTTCTCTTTGTATCTCCTCCTAATGAATGTTGATAATATATAAAAATGCTGATATATGTGGATTTATTTTGTATCCTGAAACTTTGCTAAACTTGTGAATTGTTTTCTAATAGTTTTTCAGTTGATTCTCTAATGTTCTCTAAGTATAACATCATATCATCTGCAAAGAGTGATAATTTGGTTCCCTCATTACCTTTTCTAATTCCTTTAATTTCTTTTTCTTTTCTTATTGCCAAAGTTAACATTTCTAATATAATATCAAATAGTAATGGTGATAGTGGACAACCTTGTTTCACCTCTCTTCTTATTGGGATGGGTTCTAGTTTATCTCCATTACATATGATGTTTGTTGATGGTTTTAAATAGATGCTACTGATTATTTTAAGGAAAACTCCATTTACTCCTCTACTCTGGTATTTTCAAAAGACTGGGTGTTGGATTTTGTCAAAAGCTTTTTCTGCATCTATTGAGATAATCATATGGTTACTGACATAGTCATTTAGATTAATAGTTTTCCTAATATTGGGCCAGTACTGCATTCCTAGTATAAATCTTACTTGTTCATGGTGTATTATGCTGGATACAACTTGCTGTAATCTCTTTGCTAATGTTTTATTTAAGATTTTAACAGAAATATTTATTAGGGAAATTGATCTATAATTTTCTTTCTCTGTTTTGATCCTACTTGGTTTAGGCATCAGCACCATATCTGTGTCACAAAAGGAATTTGGTGGGACTCCTTTCCCTATTTTTTCAAATTATTGCATAGTAATGAAATTAACTGTTCTTTAAATGTTTGGCAGAAATCCCTTGTAAATACATCCAATCCTGGAGATTTTTTCTTGGTGAGTAGGTTAATAGCTTGTTCAAATTATTTTTCTAAAATGGGAATTTATTCCCTCTTCTGTTAATCTGGGCAATCTATATTTTTGTAATTATTCATTCATTTCATTTAGATTATCAGATTTATTGACATATAATTAGGCAAAATAGCTCCTAATTATTGCTCTAATTTCCTTTTTAGTTGGTAAAAAGTTCCCCCTTTTCATTTTTGATATTAACAATTTGATTTTCTTCTTTTCTTTTTCTAATCAAAATAACTAAAGGTTTATCTATTTTGTTGATTTTTTTATAAAACCAATTCTTGCTTTTGTTTGTTAATTCAATAATTTATTTACTTTCAGTTTTGTTAATCTCCACTTTTATTTTCAGTATTTCAAATTCAGTATTTAATTGGGGTATTTTAATTTGTTCCTTTTTCTAGTTTTTTTTAGCTGCACACCCAATTCATTGATCTTCTCTTTCTCTATTTTATGCAAGTAAGCATCTAAAGTTATGAAACTTCTCCCACGAACTACTTTGGCTGCATCCCATAAATTTTGGTATGTTGTCTTATTATTGTTATATTCTTGGATGAAATTATTGTGTCTGTGATTTGTTGTTTCACTCATTCATTCTTTAGGATTAGATTATTTAGTTTCCAATTAATTTTGACTTATTTTGCCCTGGCTTTTTATTGCATATATTTCTTATTGTAACATGATTTGAAAAAAGATGCATTTATTGTTTATGCCTTTCTGCATTTGATTTTGAGGTTTTTATGCCCTAATACATGTTAAATTTTTGTGTAGGATTCATGTGCCACTGAAAAAAAAAGTACATTCCTGCCTCCATTCTATTTTCCTCAAAACTCTACTATACCCATCTTTTCTAAAAATCTATTTTCCTCCTCAGTGTCTTTCTTATTTATTTTTGTGGTTTGATTTATCTAGTTCTGAGAGAGTAAGATTGAGATTCCTCACTAGAATAGTTTTGCAGTCTATTTCTTCTTGCAGCTCTCTTAACTTCTTCTCCAGGAATTTGGATGCTATACCACTTGGAACATGTTAGTATTCATATTATTTCATTTTCTATAGGACTTTTTAGGAAAATGTTACTTTCTTCCTTATCTCTTTCAATTAGATCTATTTTTGCTTTTGCTTTATCTGAAATCAGGATTGCTACCCCTGGTTTTGTTTGGTTTGGTTTGGTTTGGTTTGGTTTGGTTTGGTTTGGTTTTTTTTTTACTTCACCTGAAGCAAAATAGATTCTGCTCCAGATTTTTACCTTTACTCCATTTGTATCACTCTGCTTTAAATATGTTTCTTGTAAACAAAATATTGTAAGAATCTGACTTTTAATCCATTCTGCTATCCACTTCCATTTTATGGCAGAGTTCTGCCATGCACATTCCCATCTAAAATTACTAACTCTGTATTTCCTACCATCTTATTTTTCTCCAAGTTATACTTTAGTCTTTCTTTTCTCCTTTTCCCTCCTCCCCAGTATTTTGCTTTTGACCACTACCTCCCTCAAACAGCATTCCCCTTTTCAGCCCTTTTCCCTTTACCCTTCTACTTCCATTCTCCCTTCCATTAGCCTCCCTCTTTTCTTTCTCCTTCCCTCTTCACTTCCCTATAGGGTGATACATGTTTCTCTGTGAAACTAAATGTGTCTGATATTCTCTCTTTGAGCCAAATCTGTTGAGAGTAAGATTCATACAATGCTCATCCCCTTCTCTTCGTTCTCTCAATTGTAATAGGTCTTTTCTGCCACTTCATGATGTGTAATTTGCCCCATGTTACCTCTATTTTCCTCTTATTCCAGTACAATCCCCTTTCCACCTCTAGTTTCTTTTTTATATCATCACAGTAAAGTCAAATTATACATCACCTTATAAGTTTCAAATACAATTTAAAGAGCTAAACATAGCATCTTCCTATATAGAAATGTAAACTTTTTACTTTTTAAAAGAAAGGGTTTTTTTTCTCATTTTTACCTTTTATGCTTCTCGAGTTATATTTGAAGATGAAATTTTTCTGTTTAGCTCTGCTGTTTTTATCAGACATGATTGAATGTCCTGATTGTCTATCTTTTTCCCTGAAAGAAAATACTTAATTTTGCTAGATATTTGATTCTTGATTGCAATCCATCCAAGTTTCTTTGCATTTTGGAAGGATTTCAGGCCCTTGAATCCTTGAGTGGAAGCTGTTAGGTCCTGGATGTGGCTCCTTGATATTTAAATTGTTTCCTTTTAACTGTTTGCAATATTTTCTCCTTGATCTGATAATTCTGAAATTTAGCTAAGACATTCCTTGGAGTTTTCATTTTGGGGTCTCTTTCAGGAGATGATTGGTGAATTCTTCCAATGGATACTTTACCCTCTGGTTCTAGGACATCAGGACAATTTTTCTTGATGAATTCCTGAAAAATAATGTCTAGGCTCTTTTTTTAATCAGTATTTTTAGGTAGTCTAATAATTCTTAGATTATCTCTCTTGGATCTATTTACCAGTTAAAGTTTTTTTTTCAATGAGGTATTTTTCATTTTCTTCTATTTTTTTCATTTTTTGGCTTTATTTGATTGATTCTTGTTGTGTCATTGAGTCATTCATTTCCATTTGTTCTATTCTAATTTTTTAGTTAATTATTTTCTTCAGTTAGCTGTTTTAATCTCCTTTTTTGCATATAGCAAATTAAACTTGTTTTTTTTTAATTAAAGCTTTTTATTTGTATAACATATGTATGGGTAGTTCCCCAGCATTGAACTTTACAAAGCTTTCCATTACAAATTTTACCCCCAGTCCCCTCACCTCCCTTAGATGGCATGAAGTCCACTACATGTTAATAATGTTGAAATACTTTACGAGTTATGCAAGAAAAATTCTATCTAAAAGGAAAAAAAAAAGAAAATCGGAGAAAGGAAACATAATGCAAGCAAACCTCAATAGAGAGCATGAAAATGTTATGTTGTGGTCCATATTTCATATTCCTCTCTCTGGGTGTATATGGTTTTCTTCAGTGAACAACTGGAACTGGTTTGAGACAATTCTTTGTTGCAGAGAGCCATGTGCATCAGAATTGATCATCATATAATATTGTTATTGCTGTGTATAATGATCTCCTGGTTCTGCTCGTTTCACTCAGCATCAGTTCATGCAAATATCTCCAGGCCTCTCTGAAATTGTCCTGCTGTTCATTTCTTTCAGAGTAATAATATTCCATAACATTCATATACCATAATTTATTCAGCCACTCTCCAATTGATGGGCATCCCTTCAGTTTCCAGTTTCTAGCCACTACAAAAAGGGCTGCCACAAACATTCTTGCACATGTGAGGCCCTTTCCCTCCTCTAAGATCTCTTTGGAATATAGGCCCAATAGAAACACTGCTGGGTCAAAGGGTATGCACAGTTTGACAACTTTTTGAGCATAGCTCCAAATTGCTCTCCAGAATGGTTGGATCTGTTCACAGTTCCACCAACAATGTATTAGTGTCCCAGTTTTCCCACATCCCCTCCAACATTCATCGTTATCTTT
>JAJPUD010021732.1:0-22609 GCA_023553655.1 Myrmecobius fasciatus | reverse complement strand
CACACACACACACACACACACACACACACACACACACACACACACACCAAGAGCAACCACTCCATTCAAATCATCGAATCTCACTCTGGGCCAGATCCTGAGTCTAGGCAGCCCAAAAAGGGGTCGGAGCTGCCTTGCCCTAAAGGCATCTTCCTCTACGCGGGACACACGGGGAACTTCCTTGGGGAGCGGGCTTGGGGAGGCTGGGGCTGGCAAAGCCAAGGGTAGCTAGTGTTTCTTTCTCTCTTCTGCGGGGCCAGGAGCAGCGTGGGGATCTTGCCCCGAACTCTCGAGGAAGCAGCCAATGCAGAAAAGAAAGAAAACGAGTGGAATGAAAGCTACTTACCCAGAGAGCCCCCGATCGCTGCCCAGGTTCGTTCCCGCAGGAGAGCTAGCGAGCCGCCAGCGGCGGCGGCGGCGCCTTTGTCTGCGCCTCTGCCTCTCCCGCTGCCGCTTGTCCAACCTCCGCCGCTGACCCTCCGAGGCGCCCGATCGCTTGGGCGAGCCTCGGAGCCTGTACTCCTTGCTTAAACAGCAGAGCTCGCTCAATCTGTGCAGGAGCCAGTCTTCCCCTTTTGCTTCTCTCTCTCTCTCTCTCTCTTTCTCCTCCTCCTTCTCCTTCTTTTTCTCCTCCTCCTCCTTCTCCTCCACCTCCCCCCTGCGCCTGGCCAGTTCTCCTCCCGGCTCCGCCCCGGGCTCGGGCCCCGCCTCCTCAGCCGCCGTCAGTCACTGGGCTGGGGCAGGAATGAGGGGGGAGAGAATATGTGTGGGGGCCCACCTGCTGCAGCTGTGATCTCGCTACGCCGCGGGGTGAGCTAAGAGGGATCACAGCTGGACAGGCAGTAGCGGCAGCAGCGCTGGGCCCTGGGACTGTCTCTGAGGCGCCAGCTGTGAAGGGCGCTCTCAGTAAGCTCCCGGGGCCGGCTGACTCAATGGCCCAGGACCAAAGCAGGAGCAGGTGGAGCAGATTCCGCTTCTTTCTGAGCCCTCTTTCCAACTCCTCGTTCCTGGATGTCAGGAGGAATATTAGGCTTTTCTGGATTTGGATTATACCCCACTTTGACCTTCCACTATTCCTGAGAAAATTGACCGCTCCGACAGCAGTCTGTAAACTTAGTGATCACCACCCCCCTACCCTCAGACGCGCCCCGGCCCAGCTTGCTCCGCCCGCCCTACCCTTTACTCCCAGATCTGGGGCCCAAGAGAGGGGAGGAGGAGCCATAAGTAAGAACCAGGTCCCCTCCCTGTCGGAGAGGCTTCAATTCAATTGAAAAAATGATTTCTGTAGACAGAACTTACTGCTCAAGGAGAACAAAGTTGGGAAAAGACGCTGAGCTTACCCTCATGATACTTGCACCGGAGTACAGGAATGTGACACAGAGAGAGAGATTCCTAGAGGAGTAAATACAAAAAATCATAGCAGCTTAGATTAGAGCTGGAAGAGACTTTAGGGGCTATCGAGTCCAATCCCCTTATTGAACGTTCTGAATTCGGATTGTACCCCACAGTCTCCCGACTCTGACCATCTTCCATTATTTCCGTGGAAACCAGCTGCTCTAGAGCGCTCTGCACATTTGCACTGATCGTCCTCCGGTGAATTTTGTTTCATTATTGTTGTTAAAACTTTAAAAGGGGTCTAAACGATTTATACAGGATCACATAGATACTATTTGAGGCAGGATTGAACTCAAGTCTTCCCGACTAACTCCAGTGCTCCATCTGCTGTGCCAGAAAGGAGGGTTGTTATGTCTGAGGGTTCTGGCCACGGCTTCTTAGAGCAGGGAGCTTCGCTTTGTGTGGGCTTCAAAAGCCAGATAGGAAGATGGGAAATGGGGAGGATGCAGGATGGAATTCTAGGCTTTGGAAATAAAGTGAACAAAGGCAGCTGTCTACTCAGGAAAGTACCTGGTGTGGAGGAACAGAGATTAAGTAGTCCAATTTGGCTGGACAGCTTTCAGAAAGAAGTGATAGGAGATCAAATTGGGAAAGGTAGAATGGTACCAGAGTGTGGAGATACTAGAATGACAAATTCCAGTAGAGCTTAAACGTGAAGAGAAGATTTTTGATGGGGAGAGAGATGTGACATAATCAGATTTGAAGAAAAGGAAATTGATCTGGCAGCTGGAGGAAGTCCAGATAGGGGAGAGCCGAGATAGAAATTTGCGATTGTATTGGCTATTATTGCAAATGTCTAGGGAGAGATAGTAAGGAAGACCTGTACCAAGAAGTGATAATTGCACTCGAGAAAGGAATGATGAATGAGAGATGTTTCAGAATTAGAACTGAAATGATTTGGTGTCTGATTAGTTAAGAAAGTTGAGGAAGAAGGAAGAAGAGTCAAAGATACACAGCAGAATTTTGAATATAATAGCATAAAATAGTAATTCCTCTGACAGAAATATTGAAGTCAGAAGGGGGAAGGGAACAAAAGGAAAGGGAATAAGAATTTATATAGCACCTACTATGTGCCAGACATTGAGAAGTTGGGTGCCAGATTTGGTGTCAGGTTTTCTTGACTCTAAGCCCAGTACCCTATTTACTGCTTCAACTACTTAGTATATGGAGCTATATAATAATAATAATAATAGCTAACATTTACATACTATTTACCATATGTAGGCACTGTACCAAGCTTATTATTTCATGTGATCCTCACAACAATCTTGCCCCCTCACAACTTTACCTTTGAGTTAATCTGAATTGGACGCCCCTTTCTCCCATCTTCATTTTCCACTCTTTTCTTTCTTCCTTTGGGGCCCAACTCAGATGCCACTCCTCTGAAACTTCCCTGACATTTTCAGGTGACAGTGATCTCTCCTCAAATATCTCAAAATATTTTGTGCAGTCTTCCCTTTTGCCTTTGTTTTATTTCCCCAATATAAAAGATTTTTCATTATTTATCTTTCTTCCATCCCCCATATAGTAGCTAGAAAAATAGCTAGAAAATAGGACCCATGTCAAATTGATCTATGAATCTCTAGCTTCTAGCAAGGTGAATTACAACTTATAGTTAATTTTAAAATGGTTGGTGTACTGTTGAATTTATAAGCAATAATAATAATTCACATTTAGCACTTTCAGACATATTCTAATGCTCATAACAACCATATGCAATAGATAATGAAATAATTTTCTTAAAGATGAGAAAACTGAAGCACAGGGGCATAATTTCATAATAAATAATAGATGCAAACTCGCATCTCCTGACTTCCAAACCTTTCCATTACTATGGAAA
Source organism: Myrmecobius fasciatus (assembly GCA_023553655.1). Taxonomy (NCBI): domain Eukaryota; kingdom Metazoa; phylum Chordata; class Mammalia; order Dasyuromorphia; family Myrmecobiidae; genus Myrmecobius; species Myrmecobius fasciatus. The sequence goes on along the minus strand of JAJPUD010021732.1, from coordinate 19,374 downwards.
AGCTTCCCTGTGAAACTTTTCCTGATTCTCACAATTACTAATGCCTCCTCCATTCTCCAACTACCTTTTATTTATTTACCTGTGTGCATACTGCATCTTTCCCAATCCCAGTACTATAAAAACTCATAGAGGACAAGGACTGTTTTCTCTTTTCTCTTTGTTTCACACATAATAGGAGTTTAAGAAATATTGATCCAGTTGGATTGTTGGCAGTAAAAAAGTGGAATTATTCAGTAGGTAGGTATCTACAATCCCATGATCTCTACACAAGACAAGAGAGAACATTCAGAAGAAAGTCAGCAGTGAATGCCAGATGCTAAAAAAAAAAAAAAAAAAAAAAAAAAGGTCATGGAGGATGAGAACTGAGAAAAGGCTATTGGAATTTTGATGATGAGCAATGGAGACAGAAGCCAGATTTCCAAGAATTAAGAGAGGAATCGAAGAAAGTTAGGAAATTGGAATGTAGAATAGAGTACTTTTCTAAGAAGTTAGATAATAAATAGAAGAAGAGAGATGGGATAGACTTGAACAGCCATAGGCAAGTATTTTTATGATTGGGGTGACTATATATTTGTTGGTTTATCAAAACCCCATGGAGAGAAGGTATTGAAGAGAGAGAATGATTGATGGAACAAAGTTTAGAAGGAGATATCAGGAGACTCAACCAAAGGTATAAGCAGGAAGTTACATCTTAGAAAGGACATCTCTTCCTTTGGGACAAGAGGGAATAAATAAAGAATGGGTGAAAGTGCTGAAAAAATTATGAGTGAAGAAAGGGTGCTGAGGAGGACATCTGAGGGAATTCCTATCAGATGACCAGTCTTTTCAATGAAGTAGGATTCTAAGTCATCTACTATAAAGTGTAAGAGTAAAGGCACAAGTAGAGAAGAGAAGAGAATAAAGACTTTGTAGCATTTGATGTGGTAAATTAGGGAGGGAATTGATTTCCAAGCAATGGTGAAGGCCCAGAGTGGGTGTAATCACCACAGCTTCATGACTATCTCTTGTGATTTTTAGTAGTTCAGGAGTAGAGAAAGCAGATGATGAATTTGAAAATTATTGTTTAGCCATTTCAGTCATGTCTGATGCTTTGTGACCCCATTTAGGGTTTTCTTGGCAAAGATACTGGAGTGGCTTGCCATTTCCTTCTGCAGCTCATTTTGTAGATAACTTGAGATAAACAGGGTTAAATGATTTGTCCAAATGTCTGAGGCTGCATTTGAACTCAGGTCTTCTTGAGTTATGCACTGTGTCACCTTGCATCAGTAAGCATGCTATCCTGTATAAAAAGTAACAAATCTCTATTTTCCCCTTCCTTGATCAGTGCAGAATTCCCATTTATCACTCATTCTTAACCCAGAATTAAAGCACCAAAGTTTGGGGATTTAATACATATCTTTAAGTGGAGGGAGAATTCTCACCAATCATTGTCATAGCAGCAGGCACCATGACCCTGTCCCACAAATTGCTAATACTATTCTCTCTCAGCTTGTCTGGACAGTGCTACTCCCCTTCAATTAGCTGAACACTGTCTTAACCAGTCCACTGCTCATACCTCTGGGTTTTCCTACTAATGGAAAATAGAAGCTTTTTTTTAAAAAAGGGCACAGATAGGCCAATGCATGGAAAGAGATTTTCCCTCCTTGTGTCCTCCATTTCTCGACCCTTCATCTTGAAATTTCTGTACCCAAAGACACGCACTTTTCTCAAGGGGCCCTGGTAATATTTCTTCAGAAATCAAGTACTTTGTGACCCTTAAAGCCTTCTGGGAGTTATAGTTGGGGAAAGGAAAGAAAATCATCATAAGTACCTCTGGCAGAAGAGAATTACTACAAATAAAATATTAAAAATCCCAAGGATATTAATAAAGAGTGGTTTGGAGAAGAAGATGGTAAACTAGATTCTAAGGTAACTGAGGAAATGGAGAAGTTAACCTCGAGTTTATTAGATTGAGGAGAGAGTAGATTTTATAAATTTTCAAGAACAGGAAAAACTTGGAGATGGTGGCAAAGGAATCTTTTAGAAGCAAAAATGAGAAGCAAGAAGCAAACTAAGAATCTGGGAATAATTCCCTGCAATGGTGCTGGGACCTTAGTTTCTCAACTATAAAAGTAGGGAGTTAATTGTACTAAATTGCTTCAATTGTATTAAATTACTTTCTATCTACAATCCCATGATCTACACATACTCCCCAAATTTATATTTCTAGCTCCACTCTCTCCAGAAACCAAATCCTGAATTACCTCCATGTGGACATTTCTATGTTGAATATGGAATTTATTGCCTTTTTTCTGAAAATAGCCCTCTTCCAAATTTCCCTGTTTCTGTTGAGGGCATCCACATCTTTCTGATTACTTAGGTTCACATCTTCAAATACTCTTGACTCTTCTGTCTCCCTCACTCTACACATCTAATCAATTGCCAAGTCCTCTTAAATCTACCTCTCCGACATTTTTCATATCTTTCCCCTTCTCTTCTCTCAAACAACTATTATTCTGGTTCAAGCCTTCTTCTCCTCTCTTGCTTCATTGTAATAGCTTTGAATTTAAGCTTGATGTTTCCAGTCTCTCTCCATGGCTGCCAATATAATCTTTTTTTTTTTTTTTTTTGGCTGAGGCAATTGGGGTTAAGTGACTTGCCCAGGGTCACACAGCTAGGAAATGTTAAGTGTCTGAGACCAGATTTGAACTCAGGTCCTCCTGACTTCAGGGCTTGTGTGCCAATATAATCTTAAAGCACAGCTTAACCATGTCACTCCCCTCCATAATGGTCTTCCAAAGTTCCTTATTGCTTTCAAGATGAAATATAAACTCTTCAACCTATTATTTGAAAACCCCTCCAAAAGTCTGGCTACAACCAAATTTTCCAGTTTCATATCCCATTACCTCATTTCTGTGTTCTAGCCAAAGAGGACTACCTCTTCCCAGAACTTGATCCTCCATCTTCTATGTTGATTCATTAACCCAAGCTTCCATATCTCTGGCTTTTAGAATCTTTATTTTCAATCAAAGCTCAGTTCAAATGTCACAGGGATGTGAAGCTTTTCCTGATTCTCACAATTACTAATGCCTCCCCCATTCTCCAACTATCTTTTATTTATTTACCTGTATGCATACTGCATCTTTTCCAATCCCCTATATAAACTCTATATACTATATATATAGTACTATATAAACTCATAGAGGACAAGGACTGTTTTCTCTTTTATCTTTGTTTCACACATAATAGGAGTTTAATAAATATTGATCCAATTGGATTGTTGGCAGTAAAAAAGTGGAATTATTCAATAGGTAGAAATTAGAACTGGTAGAATTAACTGGCCCCTAAGGCCTAATAGAATTTTTTCTTTATTTTTTAGTATTTTTCCCAGTTATATGCAAAATAATTTTCAAATTCATTTTTAAAACCTTGAGTTTCAGATTTTCTCCCTTCCCACCCCCTTCATTGAGAACTCAAGCAATTCAACACAGGCTATACATATTCAGTAATGCAAAACATTTCCATAACAACCACGTTCCAAAAGAAAACACAGACCAGAAAGCAAAAAACTTCAAAAAAATAAAGTAAAAAAAGTTTACTTCAATCTGCACCTAATAGAATTTTGAACATTGGTGATTCATATTCAAGTATTATAATGGAAGCAGCTTACCACTGGGTACTTTCAAAGAGTTATATTCTATATTTGAAATGACAGAATAATCACTAATATTTCAGAGCTGTAACTCAGAATTCTAGTTCTTAAAGAAAGTTTAGTTGATAAAGGAAGAGATAGAGAACCCAGGACACATTGTAAGATTGTCATTGCCCCTGGTTCTAACATTGCTTTTAAGTATTGCTTTCAGTGAGAGTTTTCAGGTCCAGCCAAGAAAAGGCAGAAGACCTTAGCTGAGAATAGTCAAATTGGCAGAGAAAAGGTACCTCAAGAAAAAGAAGATGCCAAAACATTTCTTCTCCCCTTCCTTCTCTACCCTCCCAACTCAGAGTGTTACTTTCCCTCTCAGCAGTCCTCTGCTGGTCTAGATGCACCAATTCAACTGGTCTTGCGAGAAAATATATCCTTCTTCTGTGATTGTGAAGCTCCAATGGTCCCATGTAGGTTACAGCTTTTTGTATATGAAAATCTTTTCTCTTTCCCATTGTGAGTGATGGAAAAGGCAACATAAAGTTTATTAATAGAGTGCATAGTAATACTGGGAGGGCACTGAAACGCAGGAAACAGCAATCTTGCTTGCCTGGGGGAGGCTCTGAATTCAGCCTGGAGTGCCTTGGTGAGCCAATCCAAAATCAGTGAAAGTGTTGGGAAGTTGGTGAGAAACGATCTATTCTTCTAGGCCCAAGGGAAAACTCAAATCCAGAAAGGGTTAAGGGCCAAGGTAGTCTTGATGAAGAATTTAACAATCAGCCCACAAATATTAGATACCACTTACTCTGGGATTTAATAGATTTTATTTTATATGAATTTCCATTGACTACTTTGGAATATTATGAATTTGCATGTTTTCCTCATCATTGTTTTTGATGCTATTGAATGATTTTATTCAATTTTAAAATTTTTTCTGTTTTAAATTCTCTTACTTCCACCTCTTTCCTACACATTGAGAAAGCAAGAAATAGGATTGTTCTTCTAATTAAAAACAAAAAATAAAATTCTTGGATTTCATTGATATGAGAAATTCTCCTTAAGGAAACTTCTATCATTGCATATCAATATCTGTTACACAACTTATAGATTTTTTTTAAACAAACAAACAATGTAGCCACCCTTTTTTGTAATGGCAAGAAACTAGAAACCAAGTGGATGTCCATCAGTTGGGTAATGGCTGAATAAGTTATGGTATATAAATGTTATGGAATATTATTGTTCTATAAGAAATGATCAGCAGGATGATTTCAGAAAGACCTGGAGAAATTTACATGAATTGATGCTAATTGAAGTGAGTAGAACCAAGAGAATTATTTTCCTTTTTGATTTGATTTTTCTTGTGCAGCATTATAAATGTGAAATTATGTATAGAAAAATTATACATGTTTAACATATTCAATTACTTGCTATCTAGGGGAAGGAGTGGGGAGAAGGGAGGTAGAAAAATTTGGAATACAAACAAGATTTTGCAAAGGTGAATGTTGAAAACTATTTTTCCATATATTTTGAAAATAAAAAGTTATTATTTTTAATAAAATAAAATAACAAATATTTATCTCCTCCCAGTTATATGTAAAGATAATTTTAGCATTCATTTAAAAAAATTGAGTTCCAATTTTTTTTCTCCTTCTAACCTCCCCCTTCTTTCAAACAATAAGAAATTTGATGTAGGTTATACTGTTCAAATATGCAAAACAAACATGCTACTATATTAGTCATGTTATAAAAGAAGACACAGACCCAAAGGAAAAAACACATGCACATGCAAAATACAGAAAGTGAAAAAATAGTATACTTTGATCTGCATTAAGACTCTTTCAGTTCTTTCTCTGGAAGTAGATAGCATTTTTCACACAAAATTCTTTGGAATTGTCTTAGATCATTGTATTGCTGAAAATAGCTAGTTATTCACAGTTGATCATTCTACAGTGTTGCTATTGATGGTGCACAATGTTCTCCTGCTTTTTCACTTTGCATTAGTCCATGTAAGTCTTTCAAGATTTTTCTGAAATCAGCCAGTTCATTATATCTTACCCTGCAATAATATTCCATTAAAATCATATATCACAACTTGTTCAGTCATTTCTCACAATTTATAGTATTAAAATTGGATCCTTTCATAGTCACACAGCTAGCATGTATCAGAGGTGATACTTCCAGGTCTTCCTGACCATTTCTTTACCCACTATGCAACACTGCCTCTATTGTTAAAAAATATACTGAAAATTCCACTCTTGTGATCAGAAGTAGAGAGGATACAAGGAAAGGAGAAGAGCGAAGGAAACAAGTACATGGAGCATTTATTATGTAATAGACCCTATACTAAGTGCTTTACAAATATAACATATTTATATGTAATATTTATAATTGTTTTAATGTTTAATTATAACAATTGAATATAATAATAACAATTGTATTGGCACTAGACTTGAATGTCTAATTGCCTTGGAATTGGCAAATGATGGAGCAGAAAGTAATCAGTAATCAGATATGACTGATTTCTGAATCCAAAGAGACAAGGAACCAAGCCTCAGAGTAAAAGGCAAAGGTAGGATCATCAGGAAGCTGACTTATACCAGAAAGGCCTAAGGCTCTCACATTTGATTATCAGTTCAGATTAAACTGGTACTACCAGAAGATAGACAGCAAGTGTAGTGAAGTACCGAACAATATCTTATTATTTATTCACTTATCTGTCTATCTATTTTTAAACAAAGCCTACCCTGACTGACCCTATGTTTTCTTCAGTTTGTTTTGATGGCAGCTGTCTGGCTTCTAAGGGAGGTGGGCAGGGCTGGCTCAAGAGGAAGGCTCATGAGGCTCATAGATCTAGAACAACAGGGGGTCTTAGGCTTTCTATTCTAGCTCCCTCATTTTAGAGATGAGTAAACAATAGCTCTAGAAAGAAAAGTGACTCACCCAAAGTCACACAAGTAAGTGTTATAAATGTGATTCAAACAGATATTTTTACTCCAGAATTAGAGGTCTTTCCATTGTGACCAAGTGTTAAGGTGGAATAGAAAAACCAAAGAGTTGCACCCATGTAGTTGAAGAAACAACAGTAGCCAAGGGTAATGACCATTGATTTCTCCACAATTAACATACAATTTAGAAGGAGTGAAAAAAACGTGATTATAGGAATTGAGAAACTTGATTTCTTATTAATGAAGAGGATCCAGGAAGAAGGGTAATTTCTGTGACATTCCTTAAATTGGACGACTTTTAGGAGGGGAAGTAATTTTGTAATTTTTCAAAAATCAGGTGACTTCCAAGAAGTTGAAACTTAACTTCACAAAAAGGTGGCTAAGTAAAAAAAAGTTACTAATGCTATTTTATTGTAACATTCCCTGCTTTGATACTATGATTCTCAACCCTAGGATAACCTATTTAAATGTTTCATCTATTAGGGATTTCTGGATGGAATGATATTCTACCTTAAAGAACATTAAAGGGTGAAAGGCAAAAAGAGCACAGAGTCATAATTTCATATATCCCCTAAGCAAATAAATCTTGTTAGACTCTACAATCTACATAAATTGTCAGGTTACAGATCAAAGTACTTAGAAGGCTAACCATTAAACAACAAACAACAAAACAAAGGAATACAATAATCATTAATATTAAATAACATTGTTTCCTCTGTAACCTGATAACCTACTCCCAATGTCCATTTAATCAGAACTTTTCATCTTGAGTCCCAGATATTCCATGTTGTCATCTGGTTCTTGGAAAACTCTTTCCTTAGCTATTCTGGAATAGGTCTTAATCTCAGGGCAATTCTGAAGGAAACTTCTAACATATCTGCTTCTCTGGTTCCAAATCATTTGCAAGTAGTTCTGCTAAAAATCTACCAGCAATAAGACTCAATACAATTTAGTACAAACTCCTAAATTTATTTTTCTAGCAACTAGATCATGTCCTGAAAACTGACTCAAATGATATAGATCTTATCCTATGAACAACAGAGCTATAAGAACAACAACAAATTAGGGACCCATAGTTCACCTGAAAATTTGGAGAATTTTGATTTTTAGATATCATCTGCTATTTTTATCTTGTCCTGAACCCTATATCTGATGTGAACAATACCAAAAGAATGGGTGAAGAAGAATCTTAAAAAAGATTCCATGAGGACCAGACTTGGAAAATGTGCCCTTCTGTCTCCTAAAATTATCAGAGATTTAAAAAATAGGAAAATAATTTCACTTTCTTTACAATTATCAATGTAATTTTCTATGTAAAATCCTTAATCCAATTTTGAGAATTTGTTACCAAAACATATTCAAGGCCTATATATCCCATGAGAAATATTTGGAAGCTAATTGTATATACATACACATACACACAGAGATATACAGAGATATACACATAATCAGTCTGATTTTGTTGCTTTCTCAATGCTTGCTACATCCATTTAATTGGAAGTGTTTTATATCTGTGTCTCATTTCCCCCCCATGTCTGTGTCTTATTTCCCCCATGTCATCCCGAAAGAATGAGATATTTCAAAAACTTAATCTTATATATCAATAACTAGCTATTAGCAAGGGGATGACAAAACTAAAAATTCATTTCACTAGTTACATAGGATAGGGAACTGATCACAAATACAAGGTAAGAACAGTAAGATCTTTCATATTTGCATCCTATTATATCAACTCAGATGTTTTAGTATTATTCTATTAATTAAATAGATTTGGTATTACAATGACAAAAACTTCCACTATTCACTTGCCCTGATTATAGACATTTGCTATGAGAAGAAAGTTGGGACATAATTATAACAAAATCAAGATAGTTCTTTCAAGGGTACAAACAGACTTGGCATAAACCATAAGAAAGGGAAACACCCCAAAGAAATCATAAAAGAAGGAAAGGGCCCCACATGTGCAAGAATGTTTGTGGCAGCTCTTTTTGTGGTGGCTAGAAACTGGAAATTGAATGGATGCCCATCAATTGGAGAGTGGCTGAATAAATTATGGTATATGAATATTATGGAATATTATTGCTCTGTAAGAAACGACCAGCAGGACGATTTCAGAGAGGTCTGGAGAGACTTGCATGAACTGACGCTGAGTGAGATGAGCAGAACCAGGAGATCGTTATACACGGCAACAACAGTACTATATGAGGATCAGTTCTAAGGGACATGACTCTCTTCAACAATGAAATGCTTCAAACCAACTCCAATTGTTCAGTGAAGAAGGCCATATATACCCAGAGAAAGGGATGTGAAATGTGGACCACAACATAACATTTTCATGTTCTCTATTGATGTTTGCTTGCATTGTATTTCCTTTATTGGATTATTCTCTCTTATAGATACGATTTCTCCTGAACAAAAAAATGATGTGTGGCAATAACTATACATATATTTGATTTAGGTATTCTAACATAATTATCATGTAGTGAATATCCTGCTATCTAGGGGAGGGGTGGGGAGTAGGGGAGAAAATTTGTAACAGAAAGCTTTGTAAGGGTTAATGTTTAGGAATTACCCATACATATGTTTTGCAAATAAAAAGTATTAATAAAAAAAATAAAAAATAAAAATAAATTAAAAAAAAGAAAGGGAAAACACTCTTAGCTTTCTTTGGTTTTAGACATGAGTTACATTTGCCGTCTAATCATCTAGCAAAGTTCATCATTCATAGCCTAAGAATTCCTGTTTGAAAGGAAATAGCAAAATGGGAAACTGAGTCAAGAAGACCCCACCTTTGCCTATGCCAAAGTTGTCACCTCAGCTTTTCCCAGGGACTGACATCCACCTGTAGCAGTTCTCAGACTGCTACATTCCCTTTGGGCAGTACATGGTTTTTCCTCTTGAATGATGGACTATTGACTGCATTACAATTCAAACAATCATACCTGAGATCAGAATTTAGAATAATATTAAATTGCAGTCCCAAGAAATTTTATCTCAAATAGCAAAATATATTTTGCAATATAAGTAGTTAACAATGAGCACACATAAGGACATTTTATTTGTCCATTTATAAATTAAGAATAACCATATTCTAGAGTTTTACACACAAACACATAATAGTTTAAAGATATAACTTCAACATAGACTGTTTATTAACAGGTACAATTTCATAATTTTCATAAGTCATAGCTAAATTATCTATCAGAGAAAACTCATTTTACTGTAAGCATACTTGCAAATCCCCCACTTTGAATGGCTAAGTTCCAAATTTCTCAAATTTCAGTTCTTTAAAATTCTATTCCCACAATGTCAACAGGGTTGATAAGGTCTTATGACCTCATTCAAATAGAAAGTCCCAGGAAACCTCATAGATAAGTATACCTTAAAGAGGACTTTGGTACTTTTCTCCCACTATTAATTATTACTATTATTCATTTTGAAGCAAATATACCCCATTAAAAATTTAAAGTTTTCAAGTATTTTTATTAAATTTTTAAACTGTTCAATTAACTGCCCATAATTTTATAGCATATGTAGATTAAAAGGAAAGTTATTTTTCTATGAACATTTCTGATACAATGACTTCCCAAATTTTACAATATAAGAAAAAATATAAATACAGCAATAACATGCATGATATATAGTTAAAACACAAAACAAAACTTGTTACCAGTCAAGTGACATCAATACAGTCAAATGCATTTCCAAATTATCATACTTAGAAAATCATTCATTTTATTGCTTTTAACATTCTATACCAATCACATCTAAATCCAGTATGGAGTAATTGCATTCAATAAAATAAGAGTAAGAATAGTTTACATTTACATAGTGCTTACTATTTTGCCAGACACTGTGTTAAATACTTCATATTTATATCATTTATCCTTCACAACAATCCTGGGAGGTAGGTTATCCTATTTTACAAATGAAGAAACTCAGTGTTTTCCAAACATGTTTCCTTACTGCTAATATTAAACATATCTTCCATTAAATTTTAATTTACCACAAGTATTATGGTAGAAGAACATACTTTATTATAAATGAGACCACATTATGATTTAGTTTCAGAACAAATTATGAAAAAAATTATGGTGGCACTTCTACCTCTTCATAACTTTTCTTTATTTTTTCTTTAAAATTATCCAATGAACCAAATCAATTTCTTTTGTATTTTTAACCTAACCTACCCCCACCTAACTTAATTCTTTCTTTATTTCCTGATCATATCCAAGACTATAGAACTAATCTTTATTCCACTGGATTTTTCCTTTTCAATTTAGCACACATTTTTATTACACAAAACCAATTAATTGTAATACTGTTGCCTTTGAGGTACTTAAAAGCTTACAAATACTTGGTCTATTTGAATATCTTTTTTGTGAATTTGGTTCTAATTCACCTAAACAATTAAGTTCTGTTAAATTACTCACAAAATACAATAACCATTAGTTTCTATACAGTTAATATATAATTTTGGGGGAGTGAAAAATAGGAAAAATACAATTATAGGGATTGAGACACCTCATTCTTTTTTGGTGGAGAAAAGCAGGAGTCACTGACATGAGCAGAGAGTAATTTTGTGACATTCCTTAAATTGAGTGACTTTGAGGAGGAGGAGGAATCTTGTGACTTTTGCAAAATTGGGTGATTTTCAAAAAGTTAAAACTTAATTTCACAACATGGTTGATAAAGGATTTTTAACATAGCTAACATGTATTGGACTACCTGCCATCCAGGGGAGGGGAGTGGGGGAAATGAGGGAAAAATTTGGAACAGAAAGTTTTGCAAGGATCAATGTTGAAAAATTACCCATTCATATGTTTTTGCAAATAAAAAGCTTTAATAAAAAATACAAAAAAGTTTGATAAAGGCAAAATGGAATCACTAATGTTATTTTAATGTAACAAGCTAACTCTTAAGTAAATTTATCAACCCCTATTTGGTGAAGTTTGTCATTTAGATTTAATGGTTTTATGTTAAACCCTAGGGATACAAAGATGAACAGTAACATAGTTCTTGCCCTGTAAGGGTGAGCTAAGTGGGAATGAAGGAAATGTCAGAGAAAGTTGAGAAGAAATAAAATTAAGAAGACTATAGAAGAATGCAGCCAAACTTCAATATGGAATATGACACTAGGGTAGAAATCAATCAATCAATCAATCAATCAATATTTATTAAGCATCAACAACCTGCAATTGTGCTGAGTGCTAGGAATTAAAAAAAAGGCAAAAGGTAGTATTTGCCTTCAAGGAGTTTACAATCCAATGGGGGAGACAACATGCAAACAACCATATGCAAACTATATACAGGACAAATGTGAAATAATCAACAGAGGGAAAGGACTAGAATCCTTCCTGTATTTGGGATTTTAGTTGGGTCTTGAAGGAAACCAGAAAAGCCAAGAAATGGTAAAAATACTAAAAATTAAGAGATGGAGTTTTTCATTTAGAGGAACAGCAAGGAAACCAGTGTTGTATCACTGGGTCATAGAGAATGGGAAATGTTGCCGGGGGATGGGGGGAGGGGAGTGGGGAGATGAGGGGCAAGGGAGTGGGGAGATGGGGAGAGGGGAGGGAAGTGCAGTATGTAAGGTGTAAGAAGACTGGAGGGAGTGAGAAGGCAGGTTGTAAAGATGATTGAATGTCAAACAGAAAATTTTGTGTTTGATCCTGGAGGTGACAGGGAGCCATTGATTGGGCTGAAGAAGGGGAAGGGAGATGGACATGTGATCAGATCTTTACTTAAGGAAGATCACTTTGACAGCTAAGGATGGAATGGAGTGGGGAAGAGACTTATAGCAGTGTGATCAGTTGGCAGGCTACTGGAAAAGTCCATTCCTGAGTTGATGAGAACACATGCCAGAGTACTTACTGGCTGTGTCAAAGGAGACACTTCTCAGGAAGCTTGGCACTTTGGTATGATAATGGCTTGTGCTAAGCACTGGGTCTACAGAAATAAACAATCATATAATTCCTTCCTTTAAGAGGAAGGTGTATGTGGGAGAGAGGTATGAGAGAAAATGAATAAGAAATAAAGTTGCAGCAGAGGAACAAGAAGAATGGAGCCAAACTTCAATATGGAGCATACCACCAATATGGAAATATTGATTATTGGAATGCTGACACCTCTGGAGAAAGGGAAAGGGTGAAGGGAGTGAGGAGGTGGACAAGCGTTTTCTTCAGTAGAGAGCTGAGCCTGAGGTTTCCTGATATTGTCTTTTGGATATGGAGATATATAGAAATGTGTGGTGGCTTGACTTCTTTGACCCACGAATCACATTCTCTCTCCCAATTTGCTCCCCCCTCCAGTGATTTCAGCTTTCTTTTGTAGGTGTGATTATAAACTCCTTGAGGTCAGGGACTATTTACATCTTTGTGTCCTTTGTCTTGGTGATGACTCTCCCAGCTGCCCATGATGACCCCATTGTAGCTAATCTTCCATGATCCCTCTGGCTTCTCCCTCCCAAAAACCAGTTCATGTTCAAGATGAGGGTCAGATCACAGGATATTTGGGAATGCTGGGTAGAGCCTCCTCCCCTAAACAGGCTTCTTGAGACCTCCCTTTTAATGCTCTTTTGGACCAAGTCATGAGGCAGATTATATTCTGTGCCCCCAATACTTAGTCCAGTAACTTGTAAATATAATAGATGTCCATTATTTGAATTTTTTTGTTCCAAGAACATACCTGATTTTAAGGCATTTCTGGAAATGTTCTAGGGTACAAAGATTAGCTGGAAATGTGTACTAGCAAGGGAACCACCTACTCATTTAACCATGCAGAATTACTTAATAGATCTGTAGCAGAGGTTATCTCAATACTCATTTGCCTGGAAGATGGACAGGACAAGGAGAAAATATGGAAATGTTTATGTGTGCGTCATTCAGTCCTGATAAGAGGGATCTTCAGATTCTCCACCCAAACTAGATTGCTCATTAGTGTGCACATGACCAACACACACAAGTTTCAAAAGTCCTGTGAATTTGACAGCTTTTTTTTTTAGCATCATAGTAGTATATCATTGACAGACCATACCCAGAAACTAACACACACACACACACACACACACACACACACACACACACACACACACTCTGTCTCTCTCTTTCTCTGTCTCTGCCTGTCTGTCTCTCTCTCCTCCTCTCTCCCCCTTCTCTCTTTCCCCCTCCTTCTCTCTCTCTTTTCTGTCTCTGTCTCTCTCTGTTTCTCTTTGTTGGTCTCTCTCTCTGTCTGTCTCTCACACAGACACACAGACACACACACACACACACACACACACACACACTCCCTGAAAATGAAGCTACATGATTATTGAAAGCATATAGTTAAAATATGCATTGATAACTTAGGACAGCTCAAAAACAAACATGCCATTTAATCAAAGGATTTTTGTATGGAGAACTTCAAAAATCTTGACAATTCTGCACAGAACTGGATCATAGAAAGGAAGCTTTATAATAGCCTTAAATAGACTGGAATTTCTGGCCAGGTTAGGAGTAAGAGGGGAAAAAAGAGGGAAATTACCTTTCTAGCCATAATGACACTTAAAACTCCAAAACCAGAAGAGAAAGGTCAGGTCCAAAAGAAAAGCCTCCCCAGAAGAAAATACATGGGCCTGAAGCCCCAGCACTGCAGACTCCAGAAAGCTAAATTTGTGCCTCTCTAACCATAGTTTTGTGTTTCTTTGAGGAGTGAAGCTTCCTTCACTTCTCGAGCCTTCTGTTGTCTCCTTGGGGGCCTTCACCACACAACAGGAAGCACTGTGTCGATGGGAGTACAGCATTCTCTAAAATACACAAAAGTTGATGGTGAATATTTTGAACAGTTGTTTCCTCAAGCTCAGTTTATGACATTTCTTTCAGGCAGAATTACTCAAGCATTAATTAGGGTGATCCTGTTTTTCTAAAAATTCAGAAGAATGTCACAAAGGACACCAAGAATCTAAATGAACTGTCCCATAGAATAGAACCAAGTCTGTTGTTCAGTTGTTCCAGTCATGTGGGACTCTCCATATACCCATTTGGGTTTTCTTGGCAGAGATTCAAGAATGCTTGGTCATTTCATTCTCCAGCTCATTTTACAGATGAGGAAACTGAAGCAAATAGGATCACACAGGCAATAAGTAGCTAAGGACAAATTTGAACTCAGGTTCTCCTGACTTCATGACTGATGCTCTATCAGAACCAAGTCTAGTGTGAAAAAATTTCCTGGGCACTAAATTCAAGGGTTTACTTTTGTTTTCTTTAATCACTGGGTCCTCAAATTAGGTCACAGAGTCACCAATAGAATCAAATGAGATAATTTTCATAAAACATTTAGTACTGTACCTGTCACAGAGTAGGTAAATAATAAATGCTTTCCCCTGTCTCCACCCTATAATCCATCATTCACTTAGGAATTGTGCTAATCCCAACATAATATTCCAGAATTGAGATCAAACTAGATCAATATGTTTTACTTAAGACTGGGAGAAGTTGCAGAGGAGAAGTCAATGGGAGGGAAATGAAGGTAGAGGCAGCCAGTGACTAATGAATACACAGGAGGACAGCCCCTAACTCCAAAGCAATTTTCTCAGTTCCTGTGTTTAGCCTTATTTGTCCCACTCCTGATTGGGAAGTTCAAAGGATTTACTCTTCCTAGCCTGGAATATCCATCTACCTTTTTTACTTCAAAACAAAACCCCTAACTTCTGCAACTTTTTCAGAACTGGTCAGTAGTCTGAGCCAAACTAGTTGTCTAATATTAAATTGTGTGTACATGCATCTTCACTTTCTGGAATCAACTCAAAAGTGGGTTTCGGCATGGCCATGGGGAGGGAGGTATCTGACACATCTTGTACCTTACTTATATGAATACAAATAGCTTGTAAATCATTCAACAAATCCTGCAGTTGGTTTAAAGTGGGTGTAGCTATCTATATCTCTGTCCTTTGAAATCCCTGCCTGCCCTTGCTGATCACAGGTACCTTAGATGTCCTACCCAAATCCCAACCTAAAACATGAATTCTCTATTTATCATATCCCTATCAAGAGGATTTGAACACCTCTAGCAATAAAGAATTTTCTACTTCACAAACTACTCCATTTCACTTTAGTTGCTAAGCATTTATGAAGCACTTCTTACATACAAGGCATTGTACTAGGTGCTAGGGCCCACAAAGACAAAAATAAAACAATTCCCATCCTCAAAGAGCTTACATTCTATCAATTATTAGGAAGAACTTTTCTTCTATTATGGTGAAATCTACCCTCAGTGATGTGTGTACATTGTTCTTCTTTCTGCCTTTTGGGATCAAACAAAATTATTTAATCCCTTTTCCAAAGTGGTAGTCTTTAACTACAGTCATCCCTTTCATATTGAGACTCTTTCAATGAGTTTTCAATATATCACAGGTCAGCATAAGAAATTAAATAGGAATTTTTTTGGAGTTTTGTGGAAGTCACAGAAGCCACAAGAAGGCAAGCAGATGACACAAAAAGTTTAGAAAATCAGAAATGCATAAAATATATGTATGGTATTATATATCAACCCAAATGTTACAATAAAGTACAGTAAACACCCCATAAAAGAAAAAAAAATCAGCTTTCTTCTCTGACATGAAAGAAGGGCCAAAAAAATTTGTATGCATTTTCCAGATTGCAAGTCAGTGATGCCCCTAATCCCAGCTATGTGGAAGGGATAACTGTATTTGAAAGTAGCTTTCCTTGGCAGCCCTTTTTGTAGCGGCAAGAAACTGGAAGCTGAATGAATGTCCATCAATTGGAGAATGGCTGAATCAATTATGGTATATGAATGTTATGGAATATTATTGTTCTGTAAGAAATAATCAGCAGGATGATTTTAGAGAGGCCTGGAGAGACTTGCATGAACTGATGCTGAGTGAAATGAGCAGGAGCAGGAGATCATTGTACACGGCAACAACAAGACTATATGATGATCAATTCTGATGGACATGATTCTCTTCAACAAGGAGGTGATTCAAACCAGTTCCTATTGTTCAGCAATGAAGATAGTCATATACATCCAGAGAGAAGCCTGTGGGAACTGAGTGTGGACCACAACACAGCATTTTAATGCTTTCTGTGAATATTTCCCTGCATTTTGTTTTCCTTCTTAGGTTGTTTTTTTTTTCTCTTTCTAGATCTGATTTTTCTTGTGCAGCAGTAAGATAACTGTATAGATATGTATACATATATTGGATTTGTCATATAATTTAACATATTTAACATGTATTAGACTACCTGTCATCTAGGGGTGGAGGTGGGGGGGAAGGAGGGGAAAAATTTGGAACAAAAAATTTTTTTTGCAAAGGTCAATGTAGAGAAATCACTCATATGTTCTGTAAATAAAAAGCTTTAATTTAAAAAAAAAGAAAGTAGCTTTCCTGTTCCCCCCTTTTTTTCTCAGCTGTTGCTATTCAGCGATTTAGTTGTGTTCAACTCTTTGTGACTCCATGGACCATAGCATATCAGGCCCTTCTATCCTCCCCTTCTCTTAAAGTCTGTCCTAGTTTATGTTCGTTGTTTCCATGATACTATCTATCTATCTCATACTCTGTCATCTCCTTTTCTTTTTGTCTTTAATCTTAAGGGTCTTTTCTGATGAGTCCCATCTTCTCATTGTGTGGCCAAAGTATTTAAGGTTCAGCTACAGTATTTGACTATCCAGTGAATAGACTGAATTAATTTTTTAAAGTATTAACTGATTTGATCTATTTTCAGTTCCTTCAATCAGCCCTCACTTGATTCCCACCTTCAACACCATCCTCACAATATTTTGTCCAGCTTCTTAATGTCCCCTCCTAAAATGTGAAGCCCACAGCTGAATAAACACTGCAGCTCTGTCAGAGTGGGGTTGGGCACACTGACAGGATGCTACAGTGAAGCAGGCAGGACCACACAAGACAACATAGGTCATGGTAGTGGAGCAAGACAAAACAGAATCCAGGTGAGATGTCATGGCCACAAGCCCCCAGCTTAGTGTAGGGAGCTACCACAGCAGAATTGTGCCAAATAAGCCAGTGTCAACAAGGTTTTAGGAAGAAAAGAAAGATAAGGACAATTTGAATTTGTCACAGCATGGACAGTAATGATTCTCTCTCTCTGTGTGTGTCTTTGTGTATCTCTGTCTCTGTGTCTCTGTTTCTTTCTCTCTGTCTCTCTGTGTCTCTTCATCTTTCTGTTTATCTGTCTTTCTGTCTCTTTGTCTGTCTCTGTGTATATCTCTCTCTGTCTCAGTCTGTCTGTCTCTTTCTCTCTATGAATTTCTCTGTCTCTGTCTCTCTGTGTCTCTGCTTGTCTGTCTGTCTGTCTCTTTCTCTTCCTCTGTCTCTCTCTGTTTCTTTGTCTTTCTGTCTCTGTCTCTGTGTATCCATCACTGTCTCTCTGTCCCTATCTCCCTCACTTTGTCACAATTCAATTATTCCTGCTACTTGTACTCTCAGAGACAGAGACAGAAAGAAAAATGAAACATAGATGAAGGGAAGAAAGAGAAATTCTCAAAACTTCTACTTATATAATAGAAAAAAAAATCTCACCTTCCAGTCCAGATTTGGAGTTGGCTTCTTCTCTTCCCAAGCTAAGAATAAATACAATTAGTGTTTTTGTGGCCAGGGCAGCTAGGTGTTGCAGTGGATTGAAGACCGGGTCTGGAGTCAGAAAGACTAATTTCAAATCCAGCCTCAGACCCTTACTAGCTGTGTGACCGTCCACTCTGTTTGCCTCAAGTGAAATGAGCTGAAGAAGAAAATAAGGAATAATTTCAATGTCTTCACCAAGAAAACCCCAAATGGGACCAAGAAGAGTCAGACATGACTGAACAACAAAAATCATTATGGCCAATCCAAGATTTGCCCTGAGGCCTGTTTTATAAGTAACTCTGGAGAGATTACTTAACCATTCTGGGTCACAGTTAGGAGATCGTGAAGTTCCTATCTATCTCTATATTCTATCACATTCACATGTCTTCATATAATGATCTTTCTTTAAGGTTACGGCCACAGAGAGGGCTCACAATATCCTCCTAGAATTTATTTAGGCCTGGGCCAGAAAACCTAAATCCATTAGTGTGTTTCTGATAGCTAGCCTGGGGAAATAAAGCATGCCCCTGGGAGGTATGTGTTTATCCACAGAAAGTGATTGATGTCTTCCATTTGACACCCGGGAAGGAGTAATCTTCCTTACTTAACCAGCACAAGTGACTGGCTCATACATAGTGAGTGGCTGTCCTGATAATTGCAACTCAATGCACTTTGAAATATACATTTTAATATCCAAGACTATGGTGGAGCAGTGGGAAGGGGATGAATAGGGTGTTTATTGACCTGCTTTCCATCAGATTTATGTCATCTGGTTCTGTGCTCCTCTGGGATCTCTGTGAAGGAGACAGGTGGGTCAGCATGAGGGAAGTCTCCTAGAGAGTGTGATAACTGGGCAAGTGCAGGAAGGAAGGAAGTAGCTAGCTGCCTTACAGACTCAAGGAGTCTAGATTGTCTTTCTAGGTTGTTCTAAAAGTTGATGGAGTTTGGATTCTTTAGTTGTTTTTTTTTTTCCTCTCTCTTTAAGAACTCCTCTCCAGCCTTCACTGCTTTTTATAAAGCTCTGCAATTAGATTTATTGAGTAGTGGTCTATATTCTTTGATTTGATGAAGGGAACAAGAAATTCCTCTAAAAACATCTCTTTTGCTAATGCCTGAAATTATTCCATTGATGATTCATTCATTCATTTATTCTTTTTTTTTTTTTATTTTTATTTTTTTTTTTTTTTTTTTGGTGATTGATTCTCTTTTAAAATGCAAATGCTAATCAC
>JAJPUD010021731.1:0-22610 GCA_023553655.1 Myrmecobius fasciatus | reverse complement strand
TCCCTAGCTTTCTCCCTTCTTTCCATCCCTCATAGTATTCCTCCTTCTGCTGTCTTTCCTGCTGTCCCCAGATCTCCTTCCATGGAGTAACCAAGTCCTTCATTTCCTGCAGGCTGGTTTTGGCTATGGACTCCCCATATCTCGCCTCTATGCCAAGTACTTCCAGGGCGACCTGCAGCTCTTCTCCATGGAGGGCTTTGGGACTGATGCTGTCATCTATCTAAAGGTGAATGATTCTCTTCTCCCCTTCCTCCTGCCCCCTGACAGCTGACTAGTGTTGAAATGGAACAAGGAGGAGCCTGCTGCCTTTTCTGTCTCTAGGGATGATCTGCTCACCTTACCTACCCCCTTACTAGCTTACCCCTGGGGCCTGTGACTAGGTCACTGTCTCATAAAAGTAGGTAGGAAGGAGGAAATCACCTGCCCCCAGGGATACCAGGGCAGAACCCTCCGAAGTTTGTCTCATTTGCTTTTGAGATCCAGGCTTAAAGCTAATACTGTGGAAAGATTTGACAGGAGCTGACCTTCTCTGTGTTAACTGCCTACCAGCCTTTGTATCTGCTGTCTTGCTGCCTCCTTTCCTGGTGAACAATGAGCCAAGCAGGATTCAACGTCACAGTCACTTGGTTTTGTTCTCACCTTATGGCCCAGCTCTGGGGAGCTCTAAGGGGATTCCCAGGGCTGATGTGTGGAAACCTGGGTACTCCACCCATTCAGGAAAGGCCTGAGTTAGTGCTGCTTGGCAAAGGACCAGAGATTGCAAGGGAGCCAGAGGAGGGAGGCCAGGGGCACTCGATATGGCTTTCTGCAATGCCTCCTGTCACTCCTGGCACTAAGATCAATTCTTTTGCCTTTTCTGTTTTGGAAAAAGACACTGCCTGCGTGGGGGATGAGCTGACAGTCCAGAATAGCCCTTGTTTCCAGTAATAATTATTCAAGATTTTATAGCACTTGTGGCTGCTCTTGGGAGGAAAGCCACTTGAGGCTGACCTTCTGTGACCTGCCCTGCCGCCACATGGTCATTGAGCATGCTTAGAGTGTGGTGGGCATGGGCAAGAGGCGGCACTAATACCTATTCCCTCCCCACAGGCCCTGTCAACAGATTCTGTGGAGCGCTTGCCTGTCTACAACAAGTCAGCCTGGCGTCACTACCAGACCATCCAGGAGGCCGGTGACTGGTGTGTGCCCAGCACAGAGCCCAAGAACACGTCCACCTACCGAGTCAGCTAGACAGGCTGCCAGTGAAGGAGGCCTTGGGAGGATACCCACTGCTGGCATGCCCTCCTGGCTTGGCAGTGATGGCCATGAGAACAGATGGATCTCTTTAGGGACAGGTCACCCTGGTGACCTTCCCCCTATGTCTACCATATAAGGAGTTGGGGGGATGTTACCATGATGACCTGTCTCTGTTTCCATGGAAACTATGGTGATTCCCTTTACTACACTGGCCCCCAGGTGCCAATTTCTATTGCCATAGAGACCCCTGGGGAGATTCTTCCCTTTGGATCTTCCCCTCTACCCTAATCAATTCAAGTTGGGGCAGGGGGAAATGTTACCCCTGATAACCTGACTGTTTCTGTGGCAACTGCAGTGATGCCTTCACTACAGTGGCCCCTAGGTGCCAATTTTTGTCTCCATAGATACTCCTGGGAAGACCCCTAGGGTGGTCTGCCTAGTGACTTTTACTCTCATCCCCATTATCCCAAGGGAAGAAGGAGGGTCTCCTTGATGAAATGTTTTTTCCTTGGCAACTGGGATATCTTCACTACAGTGGCCTCTAGATACCAATCTCTGTCACCACTGAGACCCCTAAAATGGTGTCCCCAGTGACCTTCTCACTCCTCTGTCACCCCAAGTAAAAGGCAGGGATTCTCCTTGATGACCCAGTGGCAATGAAGTCCTCTGGAACGGTCTCCCTGGTGAGCAGACCTTGGGGTCACTAGCACATCAGGGAGAAGAGTCGTCCCAATGACAATTCATGGGAGGTAACCCCACCTAAGACAAAATCTGTCACTTCTCTATCTGGGGAGTGGGACAGTATTCTGGGTGCCTTGCCACTTATCCTCTTTCTGTAGTCTTCCATTCCTCCAGCTTGCCTTTTCCTTCTCCTTTGAGCCATTACTCCCCTCCACACACATTCCCTAGGGGTTGGGCTCCTATCAGTGTTAGGAAAGGACTGGTTGGGGTTGGGGGGCAAAGAGAAGAGAAAATACCAGCCACCAGAAGTGGAGCAGAGAGGTTCTGGCCAGTGTTGCATCCACTTTGCTAATGGGCTCATTGGGCTTCCAACTTCCATTGGGCTGATGAGGAGGGAAAGGGGAATGAATGGGGGAATTCCGCTTCCCAAAAAAACTGGTCTAGTGGGAAGACTCCTTTTGAAGGAAACCCCAAGTACCAAGAACCAGAGTTCACCAGCTCTTTGCTTAAACAGTGTTTTCCTCTCCCTCCTTGGTCCAGGCTTTCTATCATATGTACCCCATCCTGCCTGCAGCAGTTGCAGTTTCTTGGACTCTGTCCTTCCTGCTTTCTTCCTCCCCAGAAACCACCCCAGTGGCTTGATCCCCACCCTAAACTGTATGTACATATCTGGTTTTGTATCCCTGGGGAGACTCCCTCTCAGCTGTCCAGCACACGAGAGGTTAAAGTTGTGTGTTCCTCCCGGCTACACCTGGTAAAAAGGAGATTAAATGAGGTTTCCAGTTTGGTTGCTTACTAGTGGTGGTGGGAGGCAGTCAAGAGGGATAAGGACAGTACCCCAAATCCTCCCACTCACCCATATCTTATGCTGTCCTCTAGCACACACCCTTTATTATACAGAATATGTCACACACACCCTTAAAAGATACATGAGGTGGTCTAATCCGTTCAGTATCTAGATTATATAGATCTCTTACACAGTACCAGTGGCTTTGCCTTTGGCAGACAGTTCAAATATGCTTTTTTGAGTGTTCATGCCTATGTAGGACTGGAAAATTGACCAAGCTAGAAAGATTTTAAGGGAATAAATACCTAATCCAAGCTCCTCATTTAATAAATGAAGAAATTATGACCTATAGCTGGGAAAGTCTTCCCCAGATCATACTCCAAGTAATAGACCTCATATTTGAACCTTGGCCCTCTGACTAAATCTAACGTTTTTCCACAATACCCCTCTATCTCACAAACTTGACCTTGGCAGAATCACCTAGGCTTGAAGTGAGCGTTTCCTATACATAGCCTAGTTTTTTGTGTTTCTTACCTACAGTATTCACCCCAATAGGAATATTTAGTCTCCTTTCACCCATATTTTTGGTGCCTTCTTCCCAAGAAGAAAGGAATGTTAGAAACCATGTAGTTCTACTCGTCTCCCTCCCCAATACCAATTTTAACAAATTAAGGTTCAGAGTGTTCAATAATTTGCCCAAGGCTATACAGTAACAGAAGAATCAAATCATGGTCTTGCTGTCTTTTACCCTCATCATTCCTTTAAGAGAGGGAAGGGAATAGCAAAGCAGGAACTGAGATACTTTTGTATCAAGGGAGATAGTATGTGGAGAGACCCCCCCCTTTAGGGACCAGACCCCCAGAAACAGGTAGAGTAAGAATGATACAACATGGGGACACAGCCATTAGTTGTTTGGATGAAGACTTCTGGGTTCCAAAAGAAAGTCTTATCTACAGGTCCAGATCTAAACTGGGTAGTCTCCCAGGTGAGAGAGAGAGAAAAAAACAAAAACAAAAAAAAATCCTTCATTTCTCTTAGACCTTCCATCACACCTGGTTCCTCTGTAGGAGAGATAGCAATCTTCCTGGCCTCGGATGAAGGCTTTGGGCATTTGGGGCACGGGGATGGGGAGGATGTGCCATTATATACTCATATTTCCTAACAAGGACAGAAGCTGGTTCCTGATACATTGCCAAAAGAGCTACTGACCCTCCCCTACTACTTTCTACTAACCCTGAGGGCAGGACTGAGCCCTGCCTATCCCTGAGGACACTTTGCTGCCCTCTGCTGGCTGCTCTCTGGCAGGGTCCACTTCCAGCTCTAAAGTTCTATGATTTAAGTCTTCCCCTCAGAAGAAAAACCTTAAGTATGAGGGATGATCCAGCAGCATCCCCCCTGCCCTCCCTTTCTGCCCTTCCCAGTACACATGTACACTTTCCTCTCTCCCCCTCCCCCTCTCCCTCTCCCTCACCTTTTCTCTCTCTCCTTCTCCCTCCCTCCCTCTCCCTCTCCCCCCCCTCCCCCTCTCTCCTTCCCTCCCTCTCCCCCTCTCTCCTTCCCTCCCTCTCCCTCTTCCCCTCTCTCCCTCTTCCTCTCTCTCTCTCTCTCTCTCTCTCTCTCTCTCTCTCTCTCTTCCTCCCTCCCTTCCTCCCTCCTTCCCTCCCTCCCTCCCTCTCTCCCTCTCTCTCTCTCCCTCTCTTTCTTTCTCTCTCTCTCTCTCTCTCTCTCCCTCTCTCTCTCTCTCTCTCTCTCTCTCTCTCTCTCTCTCTCTCTCTCAGACACACACTCACACACAGTCTTTAGGCTCTAAAATGGAGTTGGGCCCTATACTACAACTTTGCCAAGAAATGAGTCCTCAGACTAATTTACAATCAATAGGGAATATGGTAAAGCTTTGGACTCTTGAGACACAAGGTCTTGTGGTAGAGAGACTCCAAAGATATTTTCATGGGGACAGGGGAGACAAAGAGTTTAAAATAGCAAAAGGAACAATTTGGGGCTGGACAGTTCACCTAAAGTGGGGGTGGGAGGGGGTTGAAGAAGATAACTTCTAAATTCTATCATTGTACTCTAATGGGAAAGGCAGCCCTTCCTACTTAGCACTCTCCCTTGACTAACAAAGTATTGGGATGATTAGAGAAGCATCTAAAGCTGTCCTGTCCTCAGAAGGTACCCAGGTGTCCTCTCCCCATCCTCACTATCCCTAAGAAGAAAAACCAAGGGTTTGGTTTTGAGTCCTAAATCAGATCAGAGCTCAACTGGAAGCCAAAGATCAAGGGCATCAAAGAGAGCACTAGTGAAAATATAGTTAACCTTCTTAGCTCAGCTGCCAGAAAATGGGAGAGAACATATCTCTTCCCCTTTCAAAAGTATTTTAAGGTCTCTTAAAGAAGATTCCCTGTGTGATCCTGGGCAAGTCATTTAACCCCAATTGCTTCAGCAAAAAAAAAATAAGATTCCCCAAATTTTCTCTCTTATTCTGGGTTGGTGTCTATCTTTGTTCTTTCTTACTTCTATCTATATCTTCCCTTTCTGGAGGAGTACAGCCTTCTTCATGGATGCAAAAGTCATTCAAAGGTCAATCTTAGCAAATTTTCCTTCAAGTTCCCCTGGCAAGAGTAACCCTAAGTTACAAACAAGAGTAATATGCTATTCTTGTTCCTCAACTAAACAATATGTTTGTAATATGGGGCACCAGTTTAACCCTTAGTCCTTCTCACTAGGTTATTCTTAACCCCTTACAGTCTGGGGACTTTGGAGATGTTCCTATTCTCAACTCAATACCAAACATCTTTGAAATAGGATTTATTCTGCTTCCTCCCCAGGGGAACCCCCTTTTAGTCAGTGAGGTCCCCTCCTGGGGTTTAGATAGGGGTACTGAGAGGGGTGTGGATGGGAATGTGTGCCCCTAAGGGTGTGGGACTTTGGGGCTGGTCCAAGCTTTCCCTCCTTCATGCCCCCTTTCTTCCAGAGGTCCTATGGTTCCTCCTTCCTCCCTCTGGACTGGAAGAAGTAGAGTGTGAGGGGTCCCCTGCCCCAGCAGGCAGAGAGTCATGCATGGTCTGTGCTCCTAGCCCGGGAGCCTCTAGCTTTTTCGAGCCTCAGCTTCTTTTCGCTTCTGTTTCTCTCGATGCCGTTCAGCCTTCTCCTGAGCCTTTCTCTCCTTCTCAGCTGCTGCCACCAACTCCTTCAGCTTCCGTTTCACCAGTGCCCGGTCATGGGAGTTGCTGAGCCCCAGGCTCTAGGAAATTCAAGGAGAGTGTGCATTTGAGGGATAGCAAATATGTTAACCATTCTCTTACCTGGACTTGGTCCATTGGTACTCTTTTAAGGGGGAATATAAGGAAATGCCTTCAACTTTTCTCAACCCACTTCACTGTGTTTTCTGAAGTCTAACCTGTGTCCACTGTGATGCAGCTTAACTCCCTTTCTGCCCACTGGGACCTTGGTGAGAGATCATCACTCTAATTACAGAAATTCAGAGAGAGGAAAGGAAAGGAAAGGAAAGGAAAGGATTTGTATATAATATCTTCCCCCCCCCATTCTACCTACAAAACCTCCCCTTGGAATTCTCTGGCCCACCTACCAACAGCAGAATTCAATGTGCTTTCAAACACCCCCATGCTGGGGAGTAGATGCATCTGGACTGACCTTTCTGTGCCATTGGGGAGAAATTTTAAAGCACAAGTTAAAAAAAATCATTGGGCAGAAGTCCTAGATCAATATATGCCATTCTCCCCCCCTTACCACTTCCCCCCATCTCCATCCTGAGAATGGAAGGTCAAGCCAGAGATATCCAGGACTTTTTGGATAACAGACTCAGAGAAAGAACCTTAACTAGAGGTAAAAACTCAGATTCCTGCCTAGGATATAGCTTCTACTTGGGATGAAGAAGTGGGAATACTCTTAGCCCAGTCAGTCCTCAGCCTTCAGAGACTCTTCAATGCCAAAGTGGGCCTTGAAATGCTTTCCTTTCCCCAAAGGGAAAAGTACAAGTGGAATGAGAAGAGACCAGAGTTTAAAGTCAGACTAAGGACCTTCAGTGGAGGTCTGTCAATCCAAGAACTCAGCTGGGACTACAGGTCCTGATGCTCCAGGCCCACCCACTCAGGGGTATCTCCTCTCTCAAACCTTCAATTTCCCCCCATCCAGTTGTAGCAGCTGCTGTCCATCCACTTGTCTAGCTGCAAACTCAGCAGTGTACTGATCCAAATTGAGACTCTCTAGCCATTGGCCCACTTGTTGACTAGTCCAGTGGTTGGCAGTTGGAAGGGGCTCATCCAGGAACTGAGTGGTAGGGAAGGAGAAAGAGAATGACAAAAGGAGGATGATTCTAACATAACCTTTTCACCCATCCTAATTTTGCACCAAAGATTCCTGGGGGTGGGGGTGGAACAATAATCTTCTGGTAACATGTTGGGCCTATACCTCCCAGGTTTGGAATCTGTGTTCAGTACCATGGACAGGTCCCAGGTCCCATCTAGAATGGGGGCCCCTATGCCCTCTTCCTCCAATACCTGGGTCCATGACTAGAACTCACCTCATCAGAGGACTGGGATAGTGTGTGGTAAGGGTAGGAGCACTTGGGGTCTGGTCGGGAACTGCTTAGTATCTTAGGGCTGCTGCTGGGAGGTGTGGAGTCATCATCACTCAGGGTGGATTCCTGAGGGGGAAATGTTCAGAGAGGGAGCTCACATTGGTGCCTGCAGGTATCCCTGCTTAATTCCCGTCTGCCCTTCAGATGACTTTATTCTTTCTGGACTGAAGAATTTTTTTTGGGGGGGGGGGGGGGGGGGGGGGGGGGGGGGGGTAAGGGAGAGAGGTCTGAAAATAAGTACAAGAAAGAACGGGGATGGACATATAAGACTTAGTCTTCATTCTCCAAGCACTTATAGTCTGTTTAGGGGAACTATAATAATGCTGCTGCTGCTGATAGCAGCTGACATTTGTAGAATCTTTAAGGTCAGATTCAACATATTATAGTGGGCAAAAAGACAGGATCAAATCTCAACTCATGACCCTGGACAATTTGTTTAATCTTTCAATGCTCTAAAGAGCTTTCTGAGATCATGAGTTAAAGATAAAGATGATAGCAAGAGTTCATATAAATGAAACCTTTGGTTTAAACCCTCTCTTTAAAGGTCTACAAAATATCTTATGTAAATTGTCTCATTTGATATGGAAAAATATTATAAATGACCATGGGGTGCTGTAGGATAGTTGAGAAGAGAACACTGTGCATTTGGGACAGTAAGGGAATAAGGCTTCTTGGAACAGGTAGGAATAGAATTAGACTCACATACAGGGATTGAGCTTTAGAGATCCCTTATGTATTTATTTGTTTGGGGTTTTAGTTGCATATTTCTATAAAGAGGGTTGGTATACTCGTTTGAGCCATTCTTCATTCAGTGTTGATACAATGGTAATCAACTGGTTGGCTTAGATTTTCACACAAGGAGCTACCCAATGATTTTGTTATTCTGTCATTTCAGTCATGTCTGACTCATCATGTTTATTTGGGTTTTCTTAGCAAAGATACTAGAGTAATTTGCCATCTCCTCCAGTTTATTTAACAGAGGAGGAAACTGAGGAAAACAGGGTTAAGTGGCTTGCCATGTCTGAGCTAACCATGTCTGAGACTGGATTTGAACTCAGGTCTTCCTAGCTCCAGGCCAGATGCTCTATCCACTAGCTCTCCTCAGTGGTTTTGTACTGACTTATAAAAGAGAACCTTCCTAAAAACTAAGCTTTCTGTGAATGTTAGAATAGTTAGCAGAGCTAAGATCAGACTTCTGCTGGGCATTAGGGATAGGGAATGGTCATAGCATCATTGATCTAGTTCTTGGGATCTCAGAAGACATCTACTCTTAATTCCTTTCATTTAAATGAAAGGCCTGGAAGATGATATGCCTTTCTCAAGGTCAGTAATGTCAGACAGAGGATTTGAATCCAGGTGCTCTGTCCCCAGAACTGGTGTTCTCTCCATTTTATCATACTGCCCAAACCACCAATCCCCACCGTAGGACAAAGGCACATAGAAATTACATCATTCCCTTGAAGCTAAGAGAAGAGCTCTTGGAAACAAATTGTGGCCCCAGCTTTGCAGAGGTGGAAGGATAACATTTCAGTCCAAAGTGGCAGTTGTGGAAGATAATTATGTTATCCATAAAGAAAGTTGCTGAAGTCCAACCTCTTGGATAGAGAGGGAGATTTTGAAGTTGAGGTGAAATTAGTCTTCTACCAAGGAAGAAGAGAGCTCCTGAGCTTTGAGAGCATATTGGAAAGATTAGAAAACCCTAAAATCAAGTTTTCTAGAAAGAAGGGGAGATCGTGAGCAATGCCATCATATGTGATTGTATTGCCCAGAATCTCAAATTTGAGTTCAGGGAGCCAACTTTTTAGAGAAGAGGATCTAGCAGAGGATCTAACTACTCTAGCTGGGAATTGCAGCATGGGACTAAGTCATGATATAGGAAAAGAAAAGACATAGAATTTGCCTTATGATGTGCCGTGCAAATCCAAAGAGGAAGTTGTCTCTTGGAATGCAATTCCAAATGCATTTTCTTGGAGTTTGAGAGAAATGAGAAATCCAAACCCTTAGGCTGGTGCCATAAAAGAAAAGTAAGATCCCCTGAATGTTAGAAGAGTTACCTTCTTTGTGAAGCTAAGTATTTGTCCTTTTGGGGGAGCCCAAGCCCTAAAGTTTTACTTTAAGTCTATATGGGTCATTGAAATGAAAGTAGGATCCACAGGAATGTGAGATTTCTCTAAGGGGGAAATGCCATAAATCTAGAGGACTATATTGAATTGAAGAAGAAGTGGAGTTCATTGCTGAATGAAAAGAATTGTATTGATGATTGTTTGTGAGATACTCTGAGTCCTTTATAAGGTTTCTCCCCCCCCCACCATGTACTTTCTGTGGAGTGAAATAAAAGCTGTCCTATACCAGAAATATGCATTATTACCCTGAATACTTGAATAGAAATTGTGGAAAGTTAGATATGAACTATAGGTGAGCTCTATTCTGAGATTTCCCAGAGGCAATTCTGGTTGGAGGCAACAGGAGCCTAAAACTGGGTTACACAAGTGAAGAATTTACAAACTTTGAAGGTGGGAGGGGATGGGAATCTTTAGGTATAAAGGAAAATCCTAATAGCATCAGGAGTCTCAGGGATAGCCATGCTAACCTGAGAAGCTGACTTCTTGGGACTGAAGCCTTCATGCTTGGGGGAACAGGCCGGGGAAGCAGTGCTCCCAGAAGAAGCAGAACCTTTACTGCTGTCTGTGAACCAGGAGAAGGGTAGAAATGGGGAGCCACCTGTTCGGCCAGAGCCTTCCACCGACTCCCTGTAGAAAAACAATGTCAGTCAGAAGACACCAGCAGAGAGTTCTAGATTGATGTAAAGGCATGAATTTTGTGGCACCAGGGCACTGGTAGGTAATGATACCAACTAGGTATTGGGTTACCTGCTGCCCATAGACAGTCGGTTGCTTCCTTTCTCCTTCCTGCTCTTGCCTGTTGATGCCCTGCGCAGGGTAACCCTGTGAGAAGAACCAAAGGAAGTGTAGATGATGTGCTTTTGGCCAAAGTGATACCTGGGTGCCTTGGGACTGGGAATGAGAATGGCACACACATGTCTGCATTGAATCCTCGGAAGTTTGCATTCCTGAATTCTCTTCATAATCTACCTGGGAAACTTTCTTACTCACCCCAGATCCAAAAATTTTCTACGAGTCTTCTTGTCCAGGCCAGTAGTGGGACTAGCAGGTTCAGAGGGGCTGGCATCTCGACTATCATCTTTGGAGATTAGAAAAAAAGAATTCAAGGGAATGGGGATAGCCTTTCCCACAAAATTTGCACACCTCCAAAGTTTAAGTCCTATTCCACCCCCTCACTGCAAGATTCACTGGGAGCAGAACCTCATTTCATGTTTTATGTATTTTCATTTTCTATCTTACCATAGGAAGGGATTTTAGAGACCATTTATGTAGTTTGTTTTACAAATTTAAAAATTGAGGCTCAGAGAGTGATTTCCTAAAGATACATAACTAGTAAGTAACAGAACAAAATCCTTCTAGCCCCAAATTCAATGTGCTTTCATCAGTATCTTGGACAGTTTTCTGTATATAGTTGATTTGTAATCAGTGTTTGAATGAAAGAAATGGATGGATGAACTTTACTGTTCTTTCCCACTACTTAAGAGTGTGCTGGAATCAACTGAACAGGTACTGGAGAGTCCATTGCTAAATTCATTGTAACCATTTAAGACTCCAAAATCAGTAAATGTTGCAAATCAGAGCTTGATATATTGCTTTGATTGCATAGACTTAAGAAAGTTTGGGAGAAAATGTTTTTAATGCAGATTAAATTTCGTCCTAGAGCAGTTTATTAAACACTGGCCAATAGACCTCTGTCACTATCCTCCATATTCCATTGCAGTCTTGATTTTAGCTAGGAATTGCCTATGGGCAGTAAGGAAGTTCCTTATGCTGTAGTCCCAGCCATGGACGAAGGAATTGTTGAGGACAGAGAGGAGGAAAAGGAAAGCGGAGGAGAGGAATTATCCTTTGGCTTGCAGTATTGAGATGTGGCCAGTAGGGTCCGCTGTGGGACAAGTATAAGTGTTCCCACCCAGCCCTGCGGCGCATCCATATTCTAGTTTTTCACCTGATGCCAATTAAGTTCTCACCTTCACTGTGCGGCTCAGCCCGGTGGTGCCGTCGCACAAAGCTGGGGGAGCTGTCAGAGCTGGGCGCTGAGCGTGGGGGGGACGAGGAGGCACCAGCGAGAGCCTCGTGGGAGGCCGCATTGTGTAGGGGCCGGTAGCGGGTACGGGGTGAGGGCGGCGGTTCGTCTTCGTCCAAGCTCCGCCGCAACCCTGGGGGCTCCAAGGTGAAGGGCCCCCCGGGAGGAGACCCCTGGCCAGAGTGAAGCGGCGAGCGCAGTCGGTGGAGGGGGCTCCCACAGCCATCCGTCACCTGCCAGTCCCGGAGTGATTAGCTGGGAGCCTAGGACTCCTGGGTCCTTGGGTGGGATGGTGGCGGGAAGCAGAAAAAAAGGGCTGGGAACCCTACAGTCTGGGTCCATTTACAACCCATAGGCTAGAAACCAAGGGATTGGGATAATTAATCCTTCCCTTTGCTCCCTGGAAGTGGAGAAGGGCCTATACAGGACCTCTGTCTGGCCTCAAAGCTATGGGGTCCGATCCCCCAAGTATCCCCCCAGCTGGGTTAGGAGGCATTAATTAATAGGTTGAAAGGATTGACAATGAGATCCCAGGGCTATATATGTCGTTACCTATGGAGAAAAGGTCGAACTCCTCTGTTTTTAAGGTCCTCCACAATTATTCATGAGTTGGTCATGCTCTCCTTCAGGTACTACATCTTTTCTCCAGCTTTTCCCCCTGAATGTGTTCCCTGAATTCAACCTCCAAAACCCTTCTTTACATTGTCATTTCCTGGCAGGCCCTTTTCTTTCTCTTTAGCGAATTTTAGTTGGTTTTTATTTTGTTTTGTTCTTGGTCTGGATCTATGATTTCATCAGCATGGGAAAATCCCTGAAGATCCCCAATTCATCACTAACTTGTAATTTTAGAGAGGCTCTCAGGGAAGGGTTGAGTCCCTTACACAGAATCCCCTAGATAATACTATGCTAGAGGTAGGATTTGAATCCAGGCTGCATAAACTATCCTATAGTGGAAACAACACTAGCTCTGAAATCAGAGGATAAGGATTTGAACCTCTCTGCTATTTATTACTTGTTTGATTTTAGCAATTCCCATAATCACTGTAGGCCTCGATTTCTTCATCTGTAAAATGAGTTCTGCAGCTACCTGCTCTACCCATTCTTTAGAGTTCAAAGCTGAATTCTTATCTGTCTTTTCTTTTCCTACATGTCACTTTTAAAGTATATGTGCGTTTTATTTTTTCCAATTTATGCTTAAAAACAATTTTTAATTTTTAAAAAATGTTAAGTTCCAAATTCTCTCTTCCCCCCATCCCCTCCTTGAGAAGGCAAACAATTCAATATAAATTAATCTATTTGTCTCTTAAAGTCCAAATGCCACCTCCTCTAATAAGGCTTTCCTGATCATCTTGGATAAGCTCTTACCTACTCTGATTTCACTTTGGTTTGTAACTTGAATATACTTACATGTAATATAGTTCTGTGTGTGGATGGCTTATACTATAAGCTCTTTGAAGGCAAGAACTATGTCTTATCTAAATTTTGTATCCTCTCCAATTCCTGCATGGTCTGCATGCAGGTATTTTAAAAGCACCTTCCATGTGCCAAGCACTTTGATAGACACTAGTGATACACAGTCCAAAATGAAACAATTCCTAACATCAAATAGCTTGTATCCTAATCAAGGAATACATATATATTAATACATGTTTGCTGTATTATAACATATTTGTATGTGGAGGGGAGAAAGCAACTCTGACCTTGACCCCTGGCCCTTCTGGGCCATCGCCCTCTTCAGCTGAGCTGGCACTGTCCCGTAGCCGAGAACGAGATGGCCGGTGACGCCTGCCCTTGGCCAGCAACTGGGCCCGGGCCTTATGGAGGCTGCTGTCCAGTCTGACTGTCTCTGGGATCACTGAGTCCAGGTCTGTGTCATAGACAGAGTAAGACAGACATTGGAGTATCAAGACCAGAGACATGAATATAACAGACATGAAGTGGCAAAAGGGCATTGGGAGATGAAGACCAAGACAATCAGAGCAGAGTTATTATCAGTAAGGATGGTACCACTTAAATGGACAGCCAGAAATAAATGGAGGCAATCACTCCAGGAAGTCCTGTTAGCTGAATTCTGTTGACTATTGATTGACCCCCACCTACCTTGGCTGCTACTTTTACACTATTCCCTCAGATATTATGGAAAGAGATCTTTTCTTCCCTCAAAAAAATTTGGGGGAGAAAGTTTTGCCCTTTACAGATGAACTTGTATAGTCTTTTGCTTATAGCCCCACTTAATATCTATGGACTTGGGAAATAGCCTGGTATTTCTCTTCCTGTCTCCTACATCTTCCCCTCAGTCTGTGGTAGAGTGTTTATAGTCCTGCTGACTCCATTCATCCACAGAGCCCTTTCCCCAGAGAATTAGCACTTGCTCACCTATACACCCTATCAGGCCTGTGAGCACACTGAGCACCTTTCTATCTATGCCTATGTGAACACAGTTACATGTATACATTCAGATTATTCTCAGGACTCAAGATTTTCCTCTCAGGAGAGCTTAGTGGTTAGCATCCAAGGCTTGGAGTCAAAAAGAACTGGTTCGAAGCTCCCTAATGAATTTCATGACCTCAGAGGTCCTTTCCAGTACTAAATCTCTGATTCTTTGCCCCCAGTCCTAAGTCTGTCATCTTAAAGCTACTAGCTCCTTTCTCTCTGACTCTTTCTGAATCCCCAGTGCCTCTTGGAGCTAGCAGGGAGTTGTGTAGTGTAGCAAAGCTACTCCTGTTTGTTATTATTATTACTCTTGTTATTATATTTTTATTGTTAATTATTTTAATAAGATATTATAGTGATAGTAATAAGTAATATCTTATAAAAAGGTGAGAAAATAGCTACTAAATTACTAAATAGGTAATAACAATACTAGCTATAGGGTATTATGCTTTTCAAAACCATAATGAACTAGGAGAAGTAGTTATAATAGTTATCATTATCCTCATTTTTACAGATGAGGATTCTGATGCTGAAAAGTGAAATGAGCTGTGCAGAGTAACACAACCAGAAAGAATACGGCTTTAGCTGGAAGGAACCTGAGAAATCACCTAGTCCAATCTCATCAAAGGGAAATTCATATGCAGAATAATGAAGTGTGCCAGGGAGATTCAGATCTATTTCTTTTTGGCTCCAGATCCAGAGTTCTAATCCTAACCCCAGGAGAGAAGAGTTCCAAGCATTGGATAGGGGCTAAGAGCAGTGAGTCTTCAAGAACTGCAGTGACTGTTCTTCCCTTCACTTCCAACCTTTGTTGTTTATCTTTTGTTATTGAAAATGACCATGGCATCAGGGAGGTGATGTCATGACATGCAAATGAGTTGGATTTAAGTGAGGGAGGGCTTATGTAAAGTCACCAGCTTCACTCTGTCCTCTGAAGCCATCTGTTCAGTGGCAAGTTATAGATCAGGTCGATTGGAAATGGCCCTAGATGCAATTGGAGACTGTGGCCTTTTTGAACTAAGGCTATTAAGTGAGACAACACCTAGTCGATGATTAAGACTAGGTAAGAAATGAGGCAGAGAATGGCCTCTTTTACTTTGATACATCCAAAAAGGGAAAGAGACATTAAGGAGAGCCCCTAACCCAATTAGTGAGTACAGTTCCTCTGCTATGTAGTATTTCTCTTTCTAAAAAGTAGTTAAAGCAACAGCTTTTTAGAGAAAGGCAGCCCCAAGCATCGTAAGCTCATGAATATTTAATGAGGGGGGTAGAGAGAAAAATTGGGCTCAGCTCTTTTAGTAAATCAAAGAATAGTGGTAATGAAGATATAGAAGCAGAGAAAGTGGGGATTGGAAAAGAGGGATTCGGCAGGGCCTGAGAGAGAGAAAAACCAAAACAGAGAGAACTTGAGAATTGAGAACAGAGACTGAGAGTCAGGAAGAAGATAAAGATGGAGGAAAATAGAGAGATGACTACATAGCATAGGCAGCATAGACTTCTTTCCTGAACTTTTCTCTGGGTGCAGGAGCTGCAGTTCCAGTTGGTTTTTTTGGGGAAAAAAATGGATGAGAAAAGAGGGAAGAAAGGAATGAAAGAAAAAAAGGAGAAAAGGAAAAAGGAAGGAAGGAAGGAGGGAAGGAAGGAAGGGTCAGGAAAGAATTTCCTAGACATGTAGAGATGGGGAGACATTGGAAAGGAGTAAAAGAGATTAGAGACTCTGTTATTGAGAATAGGAAAGGATCTTGGAAATCATCTATTCCAAGTCCTTCAATTTATAGAAGAGGAAACAGAGGCTCAGAGAGCAGAAAAGAGTTATCCAAAGTCACAAAAAATACTAAGTACCAGAGCTGAGAAAGAAGAAGCAAGAGAGAAGGAAATCCCATAGGGAAGAGAGATGACTATTGAGAAGTCTGTGGAAGGGATTCTGGTGGATAAACTCAAATGAGATACTTGTAAAGTGCTAAGCACAGTATCTGGCACATAGTAGACCCTATAGAAATACTTATTTCTGCCCACTCTCCCTAAGTGTAGTACATAAAAGTGTTTATTTGGGAACAAGCAAAAATATGTGTTTATATATATAATGCATATATATATACATATATATATATATACAAACAAATCCTAGGCACACATAAGTAGATACCTATGTAAAATCATGTCTCTGTTCCCAGTCCTCCAGACCTTTTTCAATGTCCAGGGAACAGACTTATTCCAGATAGATATGATGGTCGTGGAAGTACCTTTCAGCTCTGAGATTCTGATTTTAATTCATCCATGATTCATGCAGGAGAAACCCAGGTCCCAGGAGCCTGCTCTCAGCAATCTCTGCCTCTCTCCTCTCCTACCTCCCATTTTTGCCTTTTTTCCTTTGAGCAAACATCAGTTGCTGCCCCAGTGCATGCTGGGAGTGCTGCCCTGTGGAGACTTCCCCATCATTTGTCCCCATCTCTAGACAATAAATATAGTGGGAAGTGGGGGAATGAGTGCACATGTGTGGGTAGAAATGTCTGATGATACACCTCTATTTGCACCCAGGAGGCTGTATGTCATATGTGAGTGAAATTATAATAGGGAAGCTCTGTGTATAAGGAAGGAAGCATGTATCTGATAGGTTGTGGGGAAAAAAGAATCGATAGCCATAGAATTCAGAACCCCTGAATATACTGTCTACAGATTAATCCTGTAATCCTTGAGGAGGGCAAGGAAAAGTGGGATTAGCCAGAGGCCAACCCTGAAATCATGGGAGTATGGGGAGATGAGTACCAGAGCACTTACCAAAAACCTCCTCGGTGTCTTGGAGCTTTGAGGAAGCCATGATGCAGGAGAGCTGGAGGGGAAGTGTTGGAGAGAGAGAAGCCAAGGTTGAGATGTTCCATGTCCACCCACCCTAGGGCCTATTGGTCTTTCTGACTTCCCCTTACCACCCACCTGGAGCTCTGCCTCCCCCAGCCCTTTTGAAATAAGGAAGTCTAGATTCATGCCCCAGCTCACAGCAGAAGGGAACCAGCTTCAGAAAGGGAGTAAGAACCCCAGATTTAAAACTCAGGAAGTCATATTCAGGCTGACTTGCCCTGTGACTTCACATATATCATTTAGTTTGTCTGGGTCCTGATGAGCTTGGTGGGACTTTTTTCCACTGTATGAAACCTCATGGGTTTCTAATTGGGTTGGTTCTCTTTGGAGAATTTATGATCAGACTTGAAAGAGAGTGGTACCATGTGAGAAGGGAGAGAAAGAGAGAGAGATTGGTATGTACAATAAGGGGAAGGAGTGTCAATATTCAGGAAGTCATGGATCCCATTAAGTATCCTTGACCTCTTTCTCCTCTTTTTTCCCATAATAATAGCTAACATGTATATAGATAGTACTTGAAGGTCTGCAAAGCATTATATGATATTTTTTCATTTAATATAATCATCTTATAAAGTAGATATCATTATCACCCTCATTCTACATGGGGGGAAACTGAGGTTGACAGGTTAAGTGATTTTCAGAGGAGCACATGGCTAGTGAATGTCTAAGACTGGATTTGAACCTTAGCCTTCTTGACAAGTTCAACCTTCTACCTATTGTGTCATTTAGCTGCTTCTAAATCTTTTATCAAAGAATTCAGAACGTCAGAGGAGAAAGGAATCTTCTAGACTGTATACTCCCACCCTTGTATTTTACTGATCAGGGACCTAAAGCTCAGACAGAAGAAATTATTTGCTCAAGGACACTCAGTAAATCAGTGGCCAAGCTGAGATCAGAATCCCAGTTAGCTTGCATATTTTTCCTTCTCTCTCAAAAATCTTTCTTTTTTCTTTCTTCTCTCCTTCCTGTCTTTCTTTCTTCCCTCCTTTTCTCCTCCTTCTTTTCCTTTCCCTCTTCCCCCTTTCCTTCCTTCTCTTCTTTCTTTTCCTTCTTTCTTCCCTCTTTCCTTCTTTCCCTCCCTTCCTCCTTCCTTCTTTCCTCCTCCCTCCTTCTTTTTTCCTTTCCTTCCTCCCTCCCTCCCTCCCTCTGTACTTCCTTCATCCCTTCCTTCTTCATTCCTTCTTTCCTCCCTTCCTCTTTCTTCCCTCTCTTCCTTTCTTCCTTCCTTCCCCTCTCTCCTTTTCTTTCCTCCCTTCTTATTTTCCTTCCTTATTCCTTCTCTCTCTCTTTCTCCTTCCTTTTTTCCTTTCCTCCCTTCTTTTCTTTTTCTTTCTTTCTTTCCTTTTCTTCTTTATTCTTTCCTTCCTTCCTTTCTTTTCTCTCTCTGTCTGTCTGTTGCCAAGATCTTAGCACAGTGCCATGCACACAGTAGGCATTGAATAAATGTTTGTGTAATTGGGTTTCTTCTGTCCTTCAATTCTCTCTTTGCAATCTGTCTTCCTCTCTACATTCTTTTTCACACTACACAGAACTATATCTTTCTATGTGGTATAGCAAAACAAAAAAAGAAGAAGAAGAAGAAAAAAGAATCACAAAAACTCAGTCTGACTGAGGGTATTTTCAGACAGACACATACTTATAGATAGAATCAGAAAGGCTAAAGAACATAATAACAAGAACATGGCATCAAGACTGAGAATGGGCACACAATACATTCATCAGGGAGAGATCAATTTTTCACTGGATTTGGAGGTAAAAGATCTGGTTTCAATTCTTGACTCTTCTTTCCCTTGCTACCTGTGTGGCCTTGGTTTCCTCATCTGTAAAATGGGAGAATTTTAATCTCTAAGACTACTTTAGCACTAATCTATGAAACATCTTCTTCTCTAGGAATCTTAGAAGGATTCCTGGAAAAGAGATTTCAGTAATAGTGGGAGAAATGACTAGGAGACAGGAAAGTTGGCAATATCACTGGTGATAGTAAAGGATGTACAGTGGGGCCAGAGGCAAAAAAGTAAGCCAGGCAAATCAAGGCAATGCAGTGAGAGGAGAAATGAGGAACCTTGGAAAAAAACTAGACACAACTTGGCTGCTGTGACTAAGAAGTTAGCTCAAAGAACTTCGAGTAATAATAGCTTCCATTTGTACATAAGACTCAACTTTCCTCACAACATTCAACATTTGATTTACAGTCAACAAAACATTTTCCTTACAGCATTTAACATGTGTCCACAAAGTAGGGATTAGACTTGAGCATTTCCCTTAAAGTTAAGCATGCACTCTCCAGGCTCTGAAGTAGAAACCAAGGATTATTAAAGCCATCATACAAATGATAAAACTGAGCTTCAGACAGATAGAGTGATACTCAGGAGCACAGAAAAAAAAACAGTCCCAGTGATTGGGTGAAATCAGTGAGTTTTCAACTGACTGAGTTGATGGGTAAAAATATTCTCCTTTTCCCACTAGGAACAGATTCTAACATGTTGCTCTCTGGTTCCAATATCTCCATCTCTTTCTATCTCTTTTTCTCTCATCAGCTAGAATCCTCCCAAATTCTCCTGGAGAGGACAGGACACTTTTTAGGGGCAGTAGGCTAGGACAGAGGGAAGGATACTTAATTATATTGGTTTAGAATGGGAGAGGCAGCAGAACAATTCTCTCTTCCTGACTCCTTACTCCAATCACTCAATTTATTGATCTGCTTCTAGATGCCCTAGAAGTGAAGTTATTATAGTCCTTCATCCTGGTGAGAGAAAGACAATGGGTCAAGTACTTTAAGCCTCCACTTCATAGATCTGGAGGGAGGACAGTCTCTCAAAGAGCCACCCATTCTCTCCACAGACCTTATTGGTCTAATAGTATTTTGATATAATTGAATGCAGAGTCCATATTCTTTCTTATTCTTTCAGGAAGTGGGATTCTTGTGGGATTCAGGAAGTGTGGTGTCCCAGGCATGAAATCAAGGTGCCCCACACTTTCTATGATATATAGAGAGGAAGAGGCTACTGTCCCCCTTAGGCTTTTTTTTTTTTCATGTTGGGTACTACTTTGTTTCCACAAAGCTGATTTCCTATGCTCCATATCTCTTCCTTCTGCCTTGAACTTCTGCCAGAATATGAAACCAACTCCTCTGACATAGACAGAATCCGCCTCTCCTTCACTGAAAGCTTCCCAGAAAGCCTTCCAAGATGACCCCTCCTCCCTCCCTCTCTTCACCAATTATCTTAACATCCTT
Source organism: Myrmecobius fasciatus (assembly GCA_023553655.1). Classification (NCBI taxonomy): domain Eukaryota; kingdom Metazoa; phylum Chordata; class Mammalia; order Dasyuromorphia; family Myrmecobiidae; genus Myrmecobius; species Myrmecobius fasciatus. The sequence continues at coordinate 2,636 of JAJPUD010021731.1, read as the reverse complement.
TCAGACTAACTCTTTCCCACATACATTGGGAACTGGGTCTGTTTTCCTTGATTATACATTTGTAATCCTAATCCCCATCACTCTCAACCCCACCTCTATTCCAGGTCAAATTTTGAAATCCAGGAAGATAGGGATTATGTCAACTCTTGACTATTTTCCAAGCTTTAAGTATGAGATGGTGCCCCCTGCCATCTCTTAAAATAGCCATCCCTAAGGAAGAAAATCTGCAGTAACAGCTTTCTTGGAGACAAAAGGTTAGGAGAAGACCCTAGAAGCCTGACTGAGACACAAGCCCCCCAGCCTGAATGCAGTGTATAACTTCCTGCTCTCTCCACCCCCCAAAACTCCCACTATTCTGCTACTACTTCCAAAAGGATTTTTCTTCCCATTCCCAAGCCACTCCATTAATTTTCCTGTGGAAGAACGATGATGGAGCATAGTCCATGTCTCTATAGCATTGAAGAATTATAGAACTTCTATACTGGAAAGAATGCAAGTATCATCATTCTAATTTTACAGATGAAGAAACAGGTTTAGTAATTTGCCCATGATCAGTGGCCAAGAGTCAGAAGCAGGATTTGAACCCTAGTATTCTGAACAAATTCACTACTTTGCTTGCTAAACCATTCTAAAATGGAAAGGACCAAAGAAATGTTCTCAAGGTCACACACTGAGGAAATTTCAAAGCAAGATGAGTTCAGATATTTTAACTTTAAGCTTCAGGTCCTTACCCCACAGTAGTCCCTCTCTGAGAAGGCCCTTTAAGGCCTCCCCCCCAACATTGTCCCACTGATGGCTCCTTGAGGCAGCTCCTCAAATTATCTTCCTCAGCTGAGTCCTAGAGAATTGAAGATCCCAGCTCCCCTTATTTTCTTCCTTCTCAAACCCAGAATCAAGCTTCCCTGGGTAGAAAAGGACTGAGCTCCTCTGGAACCTTTTCTTTGTGGTTTGATTCATTGGCCTAAGGGAAGATATGGGAAGCTCAAATGGGCCCCACCCCATTCCAAACAGAACTCAGAATTTATCTCTTTTTAATCAAGGAGTAAGCCAAGAACTTGAGTTTCCAGTTGCTTAAGACAGGAGAAAAAAGAAACAGAAAGGTGGGAAGAAAATAAGAAAAGTAGAGGAAGGTGAAGAAGAAGATAGACTGGGAAAGAAAGAAAAGGTAATTGGAAGCAAAAAAAGAATAGGAGCCAGAGAAAGAATAAGGGAATGGAGGGAGAGCCAGCTTTAGACTGATAAGTAGAAGATAGAAAGGATCCATTTAAAGTGAGGTCAGACAGTTTAAGGAATGAGGGGAGTGAGAAAGATAGGAGGGAAAAACGGAGGGAGGGATTAAGATACGGAGTGAATGAGATGAGAGGAAATAAAAAGTGGGGGGTAGACACAGAACAGAGAGAAAAGGGGAGACTGACTACATCCGTTAAAGAATGAGAGGGAAGGACTGGGAGGAGCAGGAGGTGGAGCCCAGAGCTAGGGAAGGGAGAGGTATGGGGCATACGACCTCTGCCTCGGAGGTTCCAAGCAGGAAGAGCCAGTTTGGGGCTGAAGGCTGCAGATTGCTGAAGAACTGACAGGAGGCAGAACTAATTCCAGCGTTTGCTTTATCTTATATTGGATTCTTCGCCATCCTTTGACTTAGGGTTAGCGAACTGACTGCCTTTCATTGAGTAAACAGGTTTGGAGAGGGGAAGAGGACGTAAATTTTTCTTTCCAAATCGGTCCAGGAGTGTCTTGGTTGGAGGAAGGATCGTATAGGACCCCTCTCCAATAGATCGCTCCGCCTTTTATTGAAGTCAATCCAACCTGGATGAATGAAGTTTCTCTCCATCTCATAAATAGAAATTTATTCAGGACATGAAGGAGTTAAAGCCTCTGTCTTTCCTCCTGCTACCCTCCCTTTCCAGCTTTTTATTAATTTCTCTGGGGCTGGAAGGGATGGGATTAGCGACACAAATCCTCTCCCCACCCCCTCCTGTTAGCATCACCCAAGCTTCCCCAAGCCCCCTCAGAGCTCCTCTCCAATGGGGAAAATAAAGGCCCTTCCATTCTACCTCCCCACTCTTGTTCTGCTCCGCCCGCCCAGTCACACTCTGAATCCTATACATGAAAAACAAGCGGATCCCGCAGCAGATATCCCCGCTGTGGGTTGAGTCTGATAGAAAAAGCCTAGGAGGTTTCCCCCTAAAAGAGGGAGGGGGAGAGGGCATGGACCAGCCCCTGTTCCCTCGAGCCCCCGCCCCGCCCCCGCGCCCGCCCTCCTCACCTCCAGCATCTGTCATCTTCAGCTTCCTAAAACCGAGAGGGCTTCTGGATCCATGGTCCGCGGGGCGGGGACGTGAGAGGGGGGTGTGGATAAAGGGGAAGGGGGTTCCCCGCCGTGGCCTCTCTGGCCCCGTCACCCCGGGAGCAGGCAGCTCCGGGCCGACTCACCCGGCTCCATCTAAGAAGGCCGGGCTGGGATGGTCCCGGAGCAGGGATGAGTGATGGGGGATGGGGACAAGGGGGGGATGGGAAAGGGGGAGATGGGGAAAGGGAAGAGAAGGGATGAAGCTGAAGAGGGAGAGAGGAAAGAGGGAAGGAAGATAGGAGAGAGAGAGAGAGAGAGAGAGAGAGAGAGAGAGAGAGAGAGAGAG